>SNQJ01S0000904.1:87723-123200 GCA_010110895.2 Picea sitchensis | reverse complement strand
GGAGAAGAGAAATATTCCCTTTGTCATTTTTGTCAAAGGGGGAGAGATAAAGAGTAAAACAAAGTCAACTCAGAGGACTCAAAATACAAAATACATTTCACAAGGAAAGTAAGATTGTTTTACTAAGGTTGCTATCAATAACAAAGGGGGAGATTGTTGGTAATTTTGTTGTCATTGATGTCAACCTTGATAAATAGGTGAAGTATCATTGATTGATTGGTTTGAGAAACATTGTCAATATTGGAAATATTGTTATGAAGGTGACTTGAATGTCAAACATTTTCAATATTGGACATAATGTTATGAAGGTGACTTGAATGTCAAGTATTGTCAATATTGGACATAATTTTATGAAAGTGACTTGAATATCAGTAGAAATATAATATTGAATAATATATTGTATGATATTGATACACTCATCCTATATTGTATAAGGTTGAGATTGTGTCATTAACATCCATGAACAAAAGAAGAAACTATCTAGATAAAAATAGTAAATGGATAATCCAATATGGATCCATACAAATAAAAAATAAAGAAGTTAATAAGACATGGTTCATTAAAAGTGATTTAGAAAATATCAATTGAAGAAGAGTCCAGAGATGAGACATAATGTCAATGGTGGATGTTTGGTGAGGAAGCATTGAAACCATCGAGTCACAAGTCGAGTCCATTCAAACAACAATAAGTTGATTATCTGGAATTCGATCGACTGCAAGACGAGTCGACGACTGCAAGTCTGCATATTGACGGAATTTGGAGAAGACAAGTCTATCGATTTCAAGACGAGTGACCAACTGAAGGTCAAAGTCGAAGGAAAATTGAGTCGGGAAATACAAGTCGACCAAAGCAAGTCGAGACGACCAAAGTCGAATTTCTCAAGTTAGTTTTCTTCCAAGTCGAGTCGGTCCAAGAAAGAAGTAACCTAAAGGTTGAAGTCAAAGAAAATGTAAATACAAGTCAGGTCGAGGCTGAAACAAGATGGGTCAACTATAATTGAAATACTCAAGTCAAAATTTCTCCTATTTGAGTTGACCAAAAAGATGTTTGTCGGTCGAATGAGGAAGCAAATACGAAAAAGGGTGAGACCAAGTCAAATATTTAGTGACTAGCAGTTGAGAGGGAACTAATTTTAATATAACGATCAAGTAAAATGTTTACAAGTTGAGTTTAAATAATCACCAACAAAGGATATATGTGGAGGTCGATTTAGACATTCATGAAACGGTAATATGTACTGAAGTCGATCTGGCATCTGACGACAAAAGGAAAATTTGGGCAAGTTTCCTTGAAAGAACCACCTGTATCGTCCATCTCACACACTTTTAGGGAAAATTTATACCATGTCGACTAATTGTGCATGTTCTGCAAAAAACCCATGTTGTAGAATTTAAAAATTCGTTTCCATCACTCCAGAATCGTCATACGAAAATTGCTATCTAAATTTCTGTACGAAAATTAATTAATAAAAGTAACCATTTGTGTTAATTAAATGAAGGGGTGCAATGTTTCATTCCAAAAGGACACATTGTTTCAAAGTGGCATACTTTGGAGGACTATAATAGTAAACGAATATGAAGGGAATAATGGATTGAATGAAAGTTCATTCTCTCAGGTTGGTTCCTGTTTACAAGTTGAGTCTTATCACGAGGATTGGATTCCTCACATCTCAGTTGGATCTGAGATCAACAAGTCGGGTCTTGTTATGAGGGTTGGATTCCTCATTTCTCAGTTGGATCTGAGAACTATAAGTTGGGTCTTGTATCATAGAGTTGGATCTCTCATATTTAGTTGAAGTTGAAGATATTAAAATATTGATTTTATTTGTATTCATTCAATTAAAATAAATAAAAGAATGATATTTATATACTTCATATAGTTTGTGTTATACATGTTTATGAATAATTAATTGAACTGCATATATCTTATTTAGTTAATTTAGTTAATCTATGAAAGTGTGAAAAATAGCCAAAATTTCTAGACACTGATTCACCCTCCCCCTCGCAGTGTTAGTGTGTGTTTCAACAAATGGGACCCCCCATAACTCTCTTGATAAACATAATGGGACCCCCCATAACTCTCTTGACCAATCTCATTTGGCCACTAGATATCCAGTGGGGTGCAAACATCCCACCCACCCTCAGTGCAATATGGGCGACAACCCTCATCCATAGGTTATATATTTGATCTACTAACATCTCCCCATCAATATTTTGAGTTCCCTACTTGTAGTGGAGTGCTATAAGGGCATCCATGATACTCCCCCCCCATAGTAGGGGTCGATGGAATATCACATCCTCACAGATGGATAGCCTTGTTAAGAAGTATATATCATATATCATTGAGGGTTAGTCTCAATCACTATCCTCACACCTAAAAGTAATCGTTAAGATTCCACATATCGATGATCCTCTCCAAGAGACTCATGCCTTTCTGTATCAATGGACACTAGAAATACTTCAACAACCCACTTCTCACTAGTGCCCTCTTCACTAGAAAATAGACCCTCCTTGTAGTGATCAAACTCTCGTTCTTTCACTCCCTCTAGTGGATCAACATGTCTAAGTTCTTTACAAAAAACCAAAAAAAATCATTAGGATTATGTGGCATTTCCATGCTTTGTTGCATCACTTTGCGTATTTTTTCCCATGACATATGCACCATTATGTGCTTTTCCAATTGAATTCTCATGCTAGTGGTGCACATAGATGATTTTAGGGGCGAAATTTTACTCATGGGTGAAATTAAGGGGCCTCTAATTTTTATTAGTGAATTTTTGTATTAGGGTGAAGTTTTTAAAACTTATCATTAGCCCTTAATTTATTTTAGGGGAAAATTAGTGTACAGGGTTTGCCCATGTTTTTAAGAGGGATAGAGGGAAAACAAATTATATTTAGCCCACGAAATTTGGAGGAACAAGCTTCAATTAGCCAAATTTCTAGAAATATGGGAATTTATGATAGCTTCTTCGCCCTGCCTTTTGGTAAAATCGGGGTTTATGATTTAATTTCACCCCGATTTTGTGGTATAGGCAGTGGGCACTCAGCACTTTGAATTGCTTCTGACCCTACAATCTTCCTTTGCCCGATTTCAATCTTCCATTTGCCCGATTTCCAAAGAACATGGAGATTTTTGGCCCGATGTTCTCTCCTTGCTTGATTTATCAACAGAGCACAATGATTTGGAAATGGAAAATCGATTGGAGACAGCCATATACACATGGAAAGAAGAATATACAGTAGGCAGAGCATCTCGATCGAGGATGGGAAAACTGGTGTAAAATCTTCATGGTCCCCAGTTAAGAGTCTGAAAATGAGCTGGGAAGAAAGGAGCTGTACATGGAAGGGCAGACAATATACTACTGAACCTCAAGAACAAGTTACCAAGCATACCAGACTTTCCTGGACATCACCAAAATTCAGTACAGTAGGGTATGGATTCCAAAATTGCTTGCCTTTTTTTAATGGTTTTCTGTATTTTCCATAGAAACCCTTCTTTGGATGATTTGAAAATGGGATATAGTTATTATTGTGCAGGTTATGAAGTTTTTGTGCTCTCTATTTTAGATGCATAGACTTTTTGTGCTTTTAAACTAACATGGCTTTGGAATCGGTCTTCACTTCTTTTAGTAGTTGTAATATTTGTTTTCATGGATTGACAATTGGGTTTGTTTGTTTTCTCTGCATATATATGGATCCGATTCATGACTATGAAATGCTTTTCCATGCTGTGTTGGTATTGACCTAAGTAACAAGACACATACCAAACACATGTCGGCCCTAGATGTGTCTTACCTATTTGATTCTAAAAAACATTTTTCATTGCTATTATCTCACTTTCAGCTGGATGGAAAGAGGTCTTACGGTCTCTCATTTTGCAGATGAAGTGTAAAATTGAGATTTGAAGGGATTCCAATTGTTTTGTAAAGGTTCTTTAAAAAAATTGGACCTTCATGTCTATATTTCATTTTGTATTTGCAAGCTCTTAATCTTAGCGTTGCAACATTAAGAGCCAATTCATGATTTTTAATAGTTATCTGTATTTGTCATAAAAATATTTGTTTGTATGATCTGAAAATGAGATGGTTGCTATAATGCAGGTCATGAGGTTATTTTGTGCTTTCTTAATTTGCAGACTTTTTCTGCTTTTTTTAAATTAACATGGCTTTGAAATTGATCTTTACACTTTTACTAGTTATAATATTTGTTTCTGTGGATTGATAATTTTGGGGTTGTTTTGTTTTTTCTGCATATATTGATCCTATTCACGATTTTGAAATGCTTCTCTCTGTTGTGTTGGTATTGACTAAAACTAGCTGTAGGAACTTAGAACGTTATAACTAGAGATATCTACATGTTATACCATAATTTGCCTTGTATCCACACTTAGTATCCTTGCATTGGTTGGTAGGGAGAAGGTTCTCTTGATGTAATGATGGTATAACATGTACTCTGTGAATAAATGACTACTCTGTTAATGGATGACATTTGCATTGGATTTTCATAAAATAAAATAAGCTTTTAATTTGTTTTTCCATTTCTGTCACATAAAAATTATTAAAATCAAGGAATGCCACTGGAATTCAGCCATTTACATTAGACAGCTGATGAGCTTTCCAGTATTGTAGACTAACAAGTCTTCTATTTATATCTCAATTATGACACCCAGGCCTCGGTCTGACATCCATATGAATCTTCCAACATTGAGAAAGTTGGATGCCATGTTGATTGTAAGTAACTATTTCGTTCTCAGTCACTGGATTTGTCTAACAGTCAGATAGCTCTCTTTTTGTAAAGCTCATTTTAAATGTGTTCTTACTTTTTCTGATGTGTGATGCTTGAAGGAATCTCTGGATAGCATCGGCCAGACAGAATTTTGGTATGCTGAAGGAGGTAGTATGGTAGTAGATGACTTTGGTAATAGGAGCAATATGCAAGGGAAAAAATGGTGGTTGCCAATTCCAAGAGTACCTGCGAATGGGCTATCAGATGAAACAAGGAAAAGTTGCTTTACCAGAGAGATTGTATAAGTCAGATCTTCAAAGCTGCAAAGTCCATAAATGAGCAGGTTCTTTCTGAAATGGAGGTTCCTGATGTGTACTGGGATACTCTTCCTAAGGTAAATCAGCATTTTGTTGTAGAAGAGATCCATAAAGAGGGAAACTGCATTATGTTTGACAACGATTGCAAACTACATTTCTAGGAAGTTGTTTCTTTGGTTTTGAGCTGGTGAAGCTCAGGTGTCATATGTAACTCCATGCTTCTCAGGTATCTACGTTCTCACTGTGGCTTGGAAGGTCCTCCCTTTTTTTATACCATTGATTGAACTCAAGTACACGCTCCTCAGTTCTAACTTCTCAGCAGTGCTCAACATTTGCTTTTTCCTAGTATGGAGATGCTCTGTGTGAACCTTCTTTCCAGAAAAGTGAGATTCATTGTATATTTATGTAAGCTTGGAAGATTTTTCTTACAAATATGTTTGTTACTCATCTTTTTGTTCTATGCCAGAGGTGGTGTGCACCTCATCTTGTCTTGAAAGTTGCTAGTTATTTTGGCCAGAACTCCATCCTTGGAAAACTGCAGCTGGTTTTGTTTTAAGGGCACCGCCCAATTTTTCTCTTCTGTGCTTTTCTCAAGGTGGACCAAATCTCGCCTTGATAGTAACTCTTGGGTTTCATGGCACTTCTTGGAGAAATGGTGACTTAATTTAACTTTCTTCCTATTTCAGTTTCATCATTCAGAGTTTGAATTTTCCAAGCCATTTTAGGCTTTAGCTGCAAATGATCATTCTTGGCCAATTGGATTTTAAACAGAGAACCAATTGTTTCTTCTTGTTTCTCCATTTCAATTGTTGTAAACCTTCCCCAAATTGTCTCTATGCTATCCCATCCTTCTTAAAAAGATCCTATGTTTTAAACACTTTTAGATTAAACCCTGGTTGGGTTCCCATATCCAAGTTATGGAGGATATAACATTTTGCAGTCTCAAGTGTGCATGTTTCTAAAGTTCATTTATAAATCTCTAATTGTTTCTTTTTGAAGACTGGTAAGTCAAGCCTTGGATATGCCCTTTATAGAACCATCACTGTTGATTATTCATCTGCAGAAAATGTTCTCCTTGAGTTATCAACAGAGCACAATGCTTTGGAAATGGCAAATCGATTGGAGGCAGCCATATACACATGGAAAAGAAGAATATACAGTAGGCAGAGCATCTCGATCGAGGATGGGAAAAACGGTGTAAAATCTTCATGGTCCCTAGTTAAAGAGTCTGAAAATGAACTGGGAAGAAAGGAGCTGTACATGGAAAGGGCAGACAATATGCTACTGAACCTCAGGGTAAAGTTACCAAGCATACCAGAGACTTTCCTGGACATCACCAAAATTCAGTACAACAGGGTATGGATTCCAAAATTGCCTGCCCTTTTTAATGGTTTTCTGTATTTGCCATAGAAACCCTTCTTTGGATGATTTGAAAATGGGATATAGTTATTATTGTGCAGGTTATGAAGTTTTTTTTGTGCTCTCTTATTTTAGTGCATAGACTTTTTGTGCTTTTAAACTAACATGGCTTTGAAATCGGTCTTCACTTCTTTTAGTAGTTGTAATATTTGTTTTCATGGATTGACAATTGGGTTTGTTTTGTTGTTTTTTCTCTGCATATATATGGATCCGATTCATGACTATGATATGCTTTTCCATGCTGTGTTGGTATTGACCTAAGTAACAGGACACATACCAAACACATGTCGGCCCTAGATGTGTCCCTACCTATTTGATTCTAAAAGCATTTTTCATTGCTATTTTCTCACTTTCAGCTGGATGGAAATAGCTTTTACAGTCTCATTTGCAGATGAAGTGTAAAATTGAGATTTGAAGGGATTCAAGTGTTTTGTAAAGGTTCTTTCAAAAAATTGGACCTTCATGTCTATATTTCATTTTTGTATTTGCAAGCTCTTAATCTTAGCGTTGCAACATTAAGAGCCAATTCATGATTTTTAATAGTTTTCTGTATTTGTCATAAAAAATCTTTCTTTGTATGATCTGAAAATGAGATGGTTTCTATAATGCAGGTCATGAGGTTATTTTGTGCTTTCTTTAATTTGCAGACTTTTTCACCAACTTAAATTAACATGGCTTTGAAATTGATCTTTACACTTTTACTAGTTATAATATTTGTTTCTGTGGATTGATAATTTTGGGGTTGTTTGGTTTTCTCTGCATATATTGATGTGTGGGAATTCAATTACACAACCAGTCATAACTTCGACATTAGTTTATATTTATAATGGTAGTTTAGATTTTTATTATGAATACCAACACAGAAGCTGTTCATTTGTCACACATCAGGCTTTACCTGTATTCTAATCAAAGAAACAAAGATGGAATTATATTGGCTTTTAGCATGGTCAGTGTAGATTTGTCAACACTGCTAAAGATAACAATGATTGAGGACCACCTGAACTAGTATTGTGTACTAGTTTATTATGTTGTAAAACTCATATCCAGGATACTATTACTTATTGAGAAGACTGTTTGAACTAATATAAACACAGGAAGATAACTCTATATGCAAACAGTCTTCATCTGTGAGATTGTTGGATGGCTGGTTTGTGAGGGAGAGTGATAACTTTTCACTGTTCAAGGGTCTCAATGCATTGCCCGCATGTTCTTTAGCATGTTTTTTTTATTCTGTCCCCTTTGTTGATGTCTTGGCAGCTTTTGGTTTGATAAGTTTGTACCATATAAACAGAAAGGAACGTTATTGCTGATACGAGTTCCTTTGAGAATGTTATGTCATGGGATAGGGGATGGGAGAAGCATACATCAATGGTTGTTGGTTTGTTATTATATCTATATCTTTAACCTGTATAATGTTAAGCCATAATTAATTGTGCAATTGTTAGTTTACATCTGAATAACACTAATGTGTACTATTCCATTTAACATTGCCCATAATAAAGACACATGAATGAGATCTATCTCTGGCATTTGTCATGGAACAGAGGAAGTTCAGGGTTCATTTATTTGCCTGCTATTCTACAATGTGTACTATTCCATTTAACATTGCCCATAATAAAGACACATGAATGAGATCTATCTCTGGCATTTGTCATGGAACAGAGGAAGTTCAGGGTTCATTTATTTTCCTGCTATTCTACAGTCTCATTTTAAAACACCATTGGAACACCGTTCGAGTTATTATCATATAGTCTACTGAAATTTGATCCTGGGCATGTATAGATGGATTTTCTTATTCTATTCTTGCAAGTCAATTTCACATTCTACCTAAACTGATGCACCCCTTGTAACTGAGGGATTTGACTGGTAAGCAACTGCAATTTGATTCAAAGTGAGCAAAGTTGAGTACACCTGGTAACTTTTGAGCCAATGGAGAAGGAAGTTCGGAACCAAGGTCTCTGATTTGTCAGTGATAGATGAGAAACTCTGATTGGTTTCAAGCCATTTGTTTGCTTTCCGTTTTGTTGGCAGTGTAATAAAATTGATGTTAGGAGCTGACAGAGGCTTTAATAGCTTATTGACACTATTTACTGAATATATTATATTCTTGTAGAAGCCATCTATGAGTCAGTGCATCAGAAGTTCCATATATTGTTGGAATTAGAATTCCATGAATGAATGAAGTATTGTTCATCTTTTTTATATTAGTTCATCCTTCGTATTCAACTATGTCATGAGATGCCATAAGGTATTAATAGGAAATAGAAGGAAAGGATCTGATACGGAACATACATCAAATCCATTGATGAAAGATTGCATTGAGAGTTTTAACTTTTAATGATACATCATAGTACATACAACTTCGTCCAAATGTACTGAAGTAAAGAAGATGCTATTTTTTCAACAATATTTAACAGGAGTCTTATTATGAGGTGCTTACTTTTTCTCTTGTAGGAAGTCTTCTAGATGAAAATTTTGAAAAATTGAAATACACTGTTTAAGGGCAACTAAATTTACATCTTATGTAGATTTATTGATCTTAAAGGACTATAATAAGAAATTAATTATGCATTATATTTATTGAATATTTAAGTACATGTTCTTGATGTGGCTCTCTTGAGCTGATTTTCATTGCTGTCCTTCCATAATTAGGAGTTCTGGATTCGGAATGAGGAGCTTGTGGAGATGTATGAACAGAAATTCCATGATGCTGGATATGAGATCTATAAACTTGGACGTACCAATAATCGTGGAGATGGTAACTTAAATTTTTCTGTGGTCTTCACAGTTTATATGTTGTACTCTACAATATCATGTTAGAAGAACTTTGAAGTTGTTTCACATAATACCTGTTAAATTGATAGCCTTATTATCAAAGAACAGGAAAATAACATCTTTATGTTGTACTATGTTCATCACTCAGCATGTCTCTTTCTGGCTGCAACTATTTAATGTTATTTTCAAGATTGTTAGAATTGGTGCTTGGGCTGGTTATATAGACCATTTTTTATATTTTTTGCAGATTATGAAGCATGTGTTTGGTTATGAAACATTTTCAGAGGCAGTTGATAATTCAATCCCTTTATGTTTCACATCCAAGGCACTCCTAATCTATTTTAAGTCGTGCCTACAAAATCAGATCGTAAGACCTGAAGTAGGGATGTTTTCTTTATAAGATGACTCTTTAGCATTTTACAGGTCTTTTCACTGCAGTGAGAAAGGACCATTTCAAGGTTGTGAATCAGCGGGAACTTCTCTTCCATGACTTTGGTGACCGTGTAGCTCAATTATTGCACCTCCAGTCTGTAATTCCATCTTTACAAAGTGAAATGGGTGAAGTCCCATTTGAAGCTCTTGTTTTTAACACCCATTTGCTATTCCCCCACAATTCTAATTACTGCCTCATTCGTCTCCGTCAGGTATGTTTCTTTCCCTACGCATAAGTTTGTGATATGTATATGCTACTTTAATTCTCACGATTTTGAAATGCTTCTCTCTGCTGTGTTGGTATTGACTAAAACCAGTTGTAGGAACTTAGAGCGTTATACAAGAAGGATCAATCAAAATTGTTTCAACAAGCCACAAGCTTGTTGAAACAATGTGGAATCAATTTCGGGCTTTGGAGAATCCTCTAGAATATAGTTCAATAACAAGATTATGGACTATTTTTAGGTGCTAGCCAATACTTACAGGAAGACATATCCGAATATTTCAAATTGGCGGATTTGTGTCAAACCATGATTTTGGGATCTGTGGAGGATGAGAGAATGTTTGGTGCACTATCATTTTTGAAGTCAAGATGAGGAATAAACAGTAAACATATGGATATATGTTTTAAGATTATATGTAACAAGTATGACATTTCCAATTTTCAATATGAAAGAGCACTAACTCTTTGGCAATCAGATTGTGATAGAAGGGGAGAAAACAATATAACAAGTTTCTCTAATGAAATTGATAAGGAACATAATTCTTTGGAGGCTCATAATGATAATCCATCAGGAGAGGGTCTTGTTCAGAAATTAGAAGAAAATGAGCACCAGATGAGAACTTTGAAATTGATATACCACAACATTAGATCTAATCCAGTATATGTGAAGTCCTAGGGAAAACTTATTTCGTTATATGTGTTCCATTGGTGGTGCGAGAAATAGTGAATGGAATAGCATAGATGATGTGATTCTTGTGATGTGTTCTTCCTCTATTTTTGGAGTGGGTTGGAAATTCTATCATAACAAGATTACTCTATGCCAATTTGAGGATGCATTTTTGGTAAAAATAGGTTCTATAATTTATATTTTGTGTTTTTCATTGTAACTTTGGAGCCACATTTTCTTGATGAAAGTTATTTTAAGATTGATTTTGATATTTAACTATTACATAATACATTGTCTCTTTCTTGTATGTGGCCAGGAAATGGGGTGGAATTTGATGAAGATAGGACCTATCTCTTCACTTAGATAGTGTCCTATTATTAAAAGACCTCTTGTTTAATTGAACTATGCAATTTTGGTTGACTTTACTATAGCAGACATGGTCAAATGTAGTGTTAAGTCCATTTCTAGATTGAAACACTTGTTGTTTAATTGGCCTATGTAACGGATGTAGTGAAATGTTGTGTGAGGCCATTTGTAGATTGAAACAACTATTGTCAATTTTAGGACTTTGCTATAGTAGACGTAGTGAACTATAGCGGACATGGTGAAATGTTGTGTGAAAAATCCTGGTGTGTGTTAATTTTTGGTCGATTACACTACAGCAGTCTTGAGTGAAATGTTTTGTGAAGTCCATTTGTAGATTGAAAAACTTGTTATTTGATTGGATTATGTAGTAGATGTGGTGAAAGGCATCGTGAAGTCATGGGCAAAATACATTTTTTAATTGGGGAGCCTATGCATTTTGTTTAATTGGCCTATGCAAAAATGCTCTTTGTTATGAATTTTGGTTAACTTTATTATAGGAGACATGGTGAAATGTTATGTGAGAGTCCATTTTGTAGATTGAAACACTTGTTGTTTTAATTGGCCCATGTAGAAGATGTGGTGAAATTTTGTGATAAAGTCCATTTGTAGATGGAAACACCTTTTTGTTTAATTGGCCTATGAAAACTATTATTTGTCGAACTATATCAGATGTACTTGAAATCTTTGGTTGACTTTATTGTAGTAGATGTAGTGAATGTTGATGTTGGGTGAAATGTTGGTTGACTTTATTGTAGTAGATGTAAGTGAATGTTGATGTTGGTTGACTTTATTGTAGCGGATGTAGTGAATGTTGACAATGTTGTGAACTCTATTTGTAGATTGAAACACATTTTGCAATTGGCCTATACAAAATGCTCTTTGTCAATTTTTGAATTGACTTTCTTGTAGTAGATGTGGTGAAATGTTGTGAAGTCCATTTGTTTACCCAACACACCTTTCGCCAAGATTTCACAAGATTTTATAATTGGGTGAAAGATTCGCTGATATTTTACAAGATTTTATAATTGATTGAAAGATTAAGCCAATGTTACCACAAGATTATATAATTGACTAAAATATTAAGCAAAATTATATATACATTTTTATATTATTGATAAAATAGTCTTCAATTTTTCCTATCAATCATGTAAATTCTCCCATTTATTACATTTATTATACATATAAATTTAAGGGGGTTCTTAAAATCCTACGGTGGTGCACTCCTCAGAAACACGATTTTTCCAAGAACAATATCTCCACTTTTGTGAACCACACCAAGGAATAGTCACATGATCATATTGTGCGATTGAGAAGGTTCCCTACACGTGATGACATGTATTTTGAAGGAAAATATGAACAATTTTGCATGCGTGATGACATGTATTTTGAAGGAAAATATGAACAATTTTGCATGCTTGTTCCTTTTCAACCTGTGCTAACTTGGTGGAAATCCTAATGGGGTTATGTACATGCCAAAAATCATTAAAATACAAAACTAAATGGAAAAATAGAAAAGGACTATGAGAGGACTCACCTAGAAGTCACAAAATTTGATTTCACTACTTCAGTATCCCGCAATCAACAACATACACTTTATAGTAAACTTTACGTTGTAAGTCATGCTAGACAAATGAATTTTGAAATTCATATTTCATCCCTATTTATTATTTTTGACCTAAAACAGGGTTTTGGCCCATACTGGAGCTCCCTAGCTTCATTTTTTGTGCTATTTACATTGTTGGATTCATTTTTGGGCACTTTCATGCAATGGTTTTTATTTCATGTGTGCAGGATCCTTGGCCAAGAGCCATTTTTCCACCATATTTTCAAAGGTGTTGACTACCCCCTTCAAGTATACATCTTCAAATTGGCATTTATACATCTTATTTCCCTTTGCATATGTTGCATTCGTTCGGTTTTCCACCATCTGAGTTTACCATAGGGTCCCACCATTTCAACAAATTTCCTCTCCATTCCAAGCCACATTTCACACTTGCCAGACATTAGTACTCCACCTTGATGAGTTTTCTACATTTATCACCTTGTTGAATTCTTGCACACACACCACTAATTCCCCATTAGGGTTGAAGTCTATATAGTCCACACGACATCCATAACCTCATACTTTGCTCTTATCTTTTATTTTTTAATTTATTCCCCAAACTCTTGAATTGTTGTTGTTGGTTCTAATGCTTTGCTTCTGCCCATACCATTGAAATCCTACTTCATTCATGTGTTAAGGCCTATTTAAATTTTGACAACTATTCATCCCTTCCAAGGAGACCCACCCATGATGCCCCATCATTAGTCACCTCCATCAGCTATTACATTCACTACACTTAGTTGAGAACCGCTTGGTCACATTTGGGCGCATGTCTCTTTGCTTGGAACATATATAGATTCTTTTCTTCTTTGTAAAATATGAAATAAACAAACATCAACATAACTTCAAAAAATATGTGACTAACCAATCTGGTTCAGATCACACACATCCAAAATATTTGGAACAATATAAAGAAATCCATGTGGATAAATAATGTATTGAATACAATGTATGAGAATATGAATATAGTATAGTATGATCATGATTACAAATGAGGGCCATATATATACCCACGTAGGGGCACCCTTTTACTAAGAGACATGACCTTTCGTTAGGATGTGTCTCTTCATTACTTTATTACTTATTACTTATTATTTATTGTTATTATTTATTTTTATTTTTATTTTATGTATTTATATCTATTACATTGCCTTCCCCTTTAGAAATGCTTTGTCCTCAAAGCATAATTATGAAATGGGTTTATGTCTTGCTTAGGCTTGTGTTGTATTCACTGTTGATATTATGGTAGTTGCGGGAGGTATTAACCTCCATGTGTAATATTTAACAAGACTAGAATATTCCGGGAAGCAAGAGAAACCCTAAAACGTTGGATAATAACCCTAGGAGACAAGTCAACTCAAGAGAATATTTAATATTGAGTTATTAGCCTCCAGAAAGAGAAGTCCGCCCAGTGACGTGAGATAGAGTAGTATAAATAGAGGTCGCTAGAGATCATTTTTCACTCTCACACTCACAACTGGATAAAGACTGGTGGTGCACAAGTTTAGAGAGGAACTGCAGCTGCAGGTGCTGCAACTGACATTTTGGTTTTGGCTTGGACTTTCTCTTGGTTATGGTTTGGAATATCTGCTTGGTTTCTAGTTATTCTTGCTTGGTTCTCTACCCTTGGAGAAAGGTGCGTCAACCTTGGTTGGCTATTGACCTACTACTAGAATTATTCTGTCTGTCAAGGTTAAGGTGCTCAGGGGTGGCCTTTGTGTCTATGGTTGGGTGACAATATTGCTATATTGTCTATATAAAAACGAGCACATCCCTTTATTTCTAATAGGTTATGGGCCCACAATATCTTCATATAGACTAACCACTAGAAGATAGATTGGGAAGTTATTTGTTAAACTCGTTATGGAACCAATTACAATTGTAGCTAGTTTTTCTGATTATGCAGCTGCAACAAACCCTAACCCTTGTGTTTAGGCACTTATGGTGAAGCATTTGACTTATTTCCTTGACATCCTAGTATTCCCTAGCCTAACGCACCTCTTGGTACTCTTAGCCAACAAAAACGTCAGGTTTGAATCTTTGGTCAAAGTCAAAGTCAAGACTGGTCAAAATCAAGGTTGACTGTTCAAAGTCAAAGTAAAAAATTTGCATCTGGTCAAAGTTGAAATTTTAGAGTTTCTAGCTTCTTCTAATCATTGAATCTTCTGATTGAGTTTCTAATCTCTTCTTGTCAAGATGGTATATAGTTTCAGATTGGAAGACAAGCTGGAGGATGCTACAAGGTTTCAAAGGTATGCACTTGTATATGCTATCTAAGTTATATCATCTAGCAAAACATGAGTGTGTTTGCAGGGAAAGTACTAACTATCTTGTCCAAGCTATAATCTTAGATTCAGTGCATTCAGAAGAATAAGTGCACCCTCCATAGAAGTTAAGGCTTGAGGTGCAATGAATACACATATGAATACTATTGATATAAATGTTTATTGTACTTGTTCGCAAGTTGAACTAACATCTCCTCTAGATAGATATTCTTGTTTGTTCTTGTTGCTCTTGTTTCGGGCAGGTACCCTTGTGAAATATGTTTAATGAACAATCCTTGCGGAAGATGTTATAACATAAGTTTTTAAGGATGGCACAACTGCCAGATGGGAACAATCAAAACATATAGAAACAAACTTAAAGAGACTTTGAGGAGTCAGACTTGAAGGAAGTCAGAAATTAAAAGGAAACCAAAACATGCTTGTGACACTTTGTAGAAATCAAAGAGAGATGCAATAGGTGAAAGCATGGACTCTCTCAGATGGAAGGATCTAATCACATAATTCCAAAATAAGAGCATTCATATTGCTCATTCATGCATGAAGTTGGGATTAGGAGGGAACTAATCCACAACAATATGATCCATTGAAGAATCCACGAATACCATGAAGTATACGTCCATGTTCTTCATTGGAAGTATCAACCATGATAAGAAACACGTGTTCAGTTTGACTCTAGAATAAGTCTTCTTTGAAAAGAAGCCTTGAATATCCTTAGTTGTCCATCTAAATTTATGTTCCTATGACGGAAGGTTGGATCCTTAAGGAACGAAGGGCATGTAATCTATAGAATATTCCATGGAATCCAACATTGAAGAAAAACATGAAGAAGAACATGAAGATTCCAAGAAAGAAAGAAAATCCAGAACAACCAATTGAACTAGATTGAACCCACTAGAAGAAGTCAAGCAGAAGGAACGGAAGGAAGCTGTGATGAAGAACAATGTATGTGAGAAATTTTGAAAAATACTTAAGCATTGATAGATACAAGGCGAGACTCAGGGATAGAGGGTTCTCCCAGTAGGAGGGAGAAGACTGCGATGACAATTTGTTCTAGTAACCAGACATAACTCTACTTGAGCCATTATATCTCCTGCAGTATCCATGGGTCGGAGTTTACAACAGATGAATGTAAAGACTGTTCTTCTCAACAAAGTAATTGAAGAATAAGTTTAGGCAGAGAAACCTCAAGGTTTTGAGGTATACCAGAAAGAGACCCTTGTATGCAGATGGAAGATTCAGACCTTGTATGGATTCAAGCAAACTTGGTGTAGAGCCTCTCATGTACAAAAAAAGCGTGGTGAAAACTTCCTATGACAGATGAAGTATATTGAAATGGTTCTTCAGAAGTCCGGGATGATGGATTTCAAATCCATGGAAAACTCCAATCTCCAATGTTTAGTTGTAGATTGCTGATGTCATATTATTTTTTGTTCTAGTAGTGTATCTTTTCAGTTGTATTTGACCAACTCATATTCTTATGTCAAAGGATCTATCTTTTGTTACATCTGCCAATTTGTTCCACACCTGGTGTTGGTTTCTAGGGATTCCTTAATCCTTGTTATCAACAAACCTTCCTTATTGATACCAATTAAATTACTGTAGGGGTTTCTTTAGAGGTCAAAGTACCTTGGTACCTATCATCATAATCAATGGTTTACCTTGTATCTAGCAAGGATTTTCACTATCGATGTCTAACTAGAGAGTTTCTCCCATGTTCGACTTCAACTCACTATTGCATCATGGAGATTGTACACATTGCTTGTCATAATGTTCTAGATCCAATTAAATACCTTGGACATGTATGGCTCTTGTTCCTAGCCTTTAATGTGAGATTTCCTCCAATGATCTCCGTACATGTCCTACTCTCCCTTCCGATAAACCTCATTTTACTAGATTTTTCCACGAACTTTTGCACCATTGTTCCTTCACATGTATTAGATAGAAGCAACATGCATGTTTCAAAAACTATATTTGATATATATCCTCTTGCCATGATCTTGTATTGTACCTTTAACTATGTCATGTGCCAACAACAATTGTAAAGAGATTGTATATCTACACGACCTCACCACTATTTTCATATTTGCAGGCGGCCTACATTATCTCTCCATTGGGGTTCCTTATTTCATAACAAGTTCTCGATATCCCTCTGTCTTTTTCCATAGTACATGGGTAAGAATTACATGATGTATTTTTGTTATAAAATATTGTTAGATACCTAATCCTTGGATTATGGTATAATTTTAAATATTAATTTAGAAATATGAAAAGTCATAGGTGGTTATGTCACCTCTTGGAAGATTAACCCAAGAGTTATCTCTCAATGTATTTCAAAGATCGTAGCTTGATAATTTTTTTATAATTTTAAAAATAACTCCATGATTAAAAACCAAACAATGTGTGATCCAAAACCGAAGGTATTACTGATAAATTGCAAGTTAGTTTAATGTATTTTAGGCATCAGATCGTTAAGAATGTGAAATACATAAAGCTTATTATCTTGTTGCGGAATATCAAATGTGACTTTTACTTGATGCTTATCAATGAATAAAGAGATGAACCATTAATATCCATGCTGCAAATTAAGAGAATAGAACATAAAAATAGAAAGAGAAATAGAGACAAGAGGTTGATAACGGAGTTCACCAATCGTTGGCTACGTGTCCGTGCCCGCTTCCAAGTGGAGGACCTCTTTATTGCTCATTAAAATAATCAATTTCTCTTACAATGGCTCTTTGTTGTTACATTACATGCTTCAGATCTGTTGTGAAAGACCTCCTTGCTCAGATTCAAGCATGCTCCATCAAATGCCTCTCAAAAACATGGCAAAAATGCCCCTCAAAACATGAGAAAAGGCCAAAATTTACAAACTGCTCCTTCAAAACCCTGTATCAAAAAGTCTCCTCAAGGCTTCAAAAAGCCTGGTTTTTATAGTTTTTAAGGCTCAAATGAGGAATCTTAACTTCCCTCAAGATTTGGCCTCTTTTTGGGATCAAATCCCCCTTCAAATGGCCTCAAAATCCTCAAAAAAATCAATTTCTGGGCATAATATCAGTCAAAATACTCTTTGTATAGTTAAAAAAACCCACTTTTATATAAAAATACATAGAGTAGCCCCCAAGGTTGGGCACACGACCCCAATACTCGGTCATATGCACTTCATATGGCCAAGCTCTGGCCCGTTAAACACACTAGATCCTAGTCGTTGACACANTATAGTTAAAAAAACCCACTTTTATATAAAAATACATAGAGTAGCCCCCAAGGTTGGGCACACGACCCCAATACTCGGTCATATGCACTTCATATGGCCAAGCTCTGGCCCGTTAAACACACTAGATCCTAGTCGTTGACACATGGCATGGGACTGTCAGCCTAACAATAGACCCCACGCGCCTTTTGAGGGGATAGCCCCTGGTCTTGTGGGATCTGCCCAAGATCCAAGGGATATGCCCTATCCAACCCCCACGTGCCTAAAAACCATGTCTCCACGCTCTGGTTATATGCCATGGTATAAGACCACGGGCTGGGGCTTAGCGCTAGCCCCCTCCTCTGCACCATAACAAACATTTGAAATTTAAATAAACTAAAGTACATTTCATATTATAAGAAACATGTGGGGCACGTTGGTGGTTGGAACTTTCCCAAGGCTTGACCTTGGTGTGTGTTCGTGGGTTCAAAACCCATGGAACCCCCAAAAATGTTTAAACTTGCTATTCGATCCTGACCTGGTGCCACATGGTTGCACATGCCTGGGCCACGTGGCACCGCAACATTTGACCAAACTTTTCCATGTGTCCAATTCTGATTGGATCTGCCATCCACATCTGGCCAGTCAACTGCTGCCACTTGTCACATTGCAATTGGTCCAAGTATGCATCATGAGNTGCACATGCCTGGGCCACGTGGCACCGCAACATTTGACCAAACTTTTCCATGTGTCCAATTCTGATTGGATCTGCCATCCACATCTGGCCAGTCAACTGCTGCCACTTGTCACATTGCAATTGGTCCAAGTATGCATCATGAGGTGTCATTGGTGATGTCATGTTGTCGTCATGCTGACGTCAACATTGGCTTTTTTCCAGTTTGACCTTTGACTTTTTAGTTGTTTGAGAATACGATCAGAGTGCAATAACTCTCGTATACGATGCCTGTTTGAGAAAGTGAATATATGGTCAGAATCAACGCGACAATCCTGTCACAATGGAATTGGTTTCACTCTATCATGAGAACTTTGAGTTTTGAGCTATTTTTGAGCCTGGGGAGCCTCCTGGATCATTCCTCCCCACTTTGGAAGATTTTGGACCACCAAAATTCTACTTTTACTCAGGTAAGAAGTGAGGGTATTGCCTCCCCACTTGTTCGGTATTGTCCATCCTTTCTGCTTGGACAATAATCACCTGACCAATCACAACAAACATGAAAACTGAGATGACATTGTTTATCAAAGTAATCATTCCATCAATTGCACAATCATCTACATTCTTTGTCGTAGTTAGCAGCCATACATCACTGAATATCATCAAACTAATCAACAATACTAGACATGCTAATGAGAATGAAACAACATGCTTCCCCTTCTGAACAAGAACAATAAACACAATATGCAACTGAACCTCATGCTGTACCTCCGGTGACACTTCATGACTGTTAGAAACATATGGAATCATCTCATGTTCAACATCACTAACTTCCTGTTTTGTTATAGACATAAGTGTTAAACTTTTGCTTGCATTTACCATTCTTTTTAACTTCCCTATAGCTGCAAAAGATCTGTTAGTTTTCATGCGATGAGCACGAACAATGTACTCTTTCCCATCTTTCTTGAAGCAATATTTATTATCCTCCCTGTAGAATATAGCTTTCCTATCATAAAGGTATGGGCTTCCTAGTACAATTCCACATATGTCCAGTGGCACTATATCAAGCTCTACTTCATCAACATAATTAGAAGTGATTACAAACTTGATTTTGCATTGCTTGGTTACTTGCAAATTATTATCACCACATATCCACCCCAATGGATATGGTTTAGGATGTGGTTTTGTTTCAAGTCCCAAGTTATTTACAACCTCTTCACTGATTAGATTGGCTTGCGATCCACTGTCCACAAGAGTATCAACTTTAACATTATGTGTTATAACCCTTATGTGGAAAAGTTCACTCCTTTTACACTCATCATTTACAACAACTGATTTAGAAGAGCTAGTACTTGCAACATAATTTATACCTTGGATTCCCATAGCTACAACCTGTGTCTCATCACCGGAATCTGATCCAAGATCCACTTGAACTATCGCAATTGTGGTATTCTTCCTTCCTTGATTGGCATACTTCTTTGGCTTCATTTCAGGATGTAAGATCCAACAACGATCTTCATCATGGCCTACTTTCTTGCAATGCTTGCAAGTAGGCTTCTCCTTTCTTGCTGTGGCTGTCTTCTTCTCTTTCCTTTGCCCTGCATCCTTTCTTTGCCAAGTTTCTGTAGAAACACTATCACCAACATTACCTTTACTAGATTCAATGTGAATGGCTTGTACACATACTTCATCAAAGTTAGAAGGATTTAGCATAAGAATAGTGTGCTTAATATAAGAATGTAAACCACCGATATATTTTAGGAGTGTCTCTTGTGTATACAAAGGAATACCCACATTTAAAGCCTTCTTATGAAATATTTGAGTATATTCTTGTACACTTTGACCTTTAACTTGCCTTAAACTTTGCCAATTCATCATTTCCTGTTGCATGTATGCTAATGGATAGAATTGTTGCTTCAAAGCAGTGATAAAGTCATTCCAGGAAGAGATTGTTTTACCATTTTTATTGAGATCATCCTTAGTTTTGATTTCCCACCATATGAGAGCTGTGCCTCCCAATTTGAGACTTTCAAGTTGGATCTTTTTTTCATCATCAACAATCCTTTGTATCCTGCAATAGATATCTAACTGTCTTACCCAATTATCTAACTTTTCTGCATCTAATTCACCATCAAAAGTGGGTAAGTTAAACTTTACATCTAACTTTAATAAAGGCATATTAGAAGAATGATGAGTTTTCTTAGGTTGCTTATCCTTGGAGGGATGTACACTTGCTTCACTTGTAGATGACGAGGATGAAGGAGAAGAAGGTTCCGAAGGTCCACCACCTCCAACTCCTCCTTCTGCTCTTACCGAAGATTCACCTTCTTCATTGCCTCGAAGCTTTCATTGCCCTCTTTCATGATAAATCTCCTCTACCATGGCTTGCATCAATTTAAAGGCCTTGAAGAAATCATCTTCAGATTTGTAGGGTCCCAATTTTCTTGGCGAAGACATCTCTTGCTTATGCGGTTTGCTTTGAATCTCCGTGTCAAGAGCCTCAAGTTGGCCTTCTCCTCGCTTGAGTTTTTCTCTGGTGAGCAACCAATGCTTGCAATTCCTGTGAAACCTTCACAACCAAATGCTCTGATACCATAAACTTGATCCAAAAACGAAGGTATTACTGATAAATTGCAAGTTAGTTTAATGTATTTTAAGCATCGGATCGTTAAGAATGCAAAATACATAAAGCTTATTATCTTGTTGCGGAATATCAAATGTGACTTTTACTTGATGCTTATCAATGAATAAAGAGATCAACCATTAATATCCATGCTGCAAATTAAGAGAATAGAACAACAAAACAGAAAGAGAAATAGAGACAAGAGGTTGATAAAGGAGTTCACCAATCATAGAGATGACAGGTTGATAAAGGAGTTCACCAATCGTTGTCTACGTCTCCGGGCCCGCTTCCAAGTGAGGACCTCTTATTGCTCTCTTTGTTGTTACATTACATGCTTTCCATCCGCTGCATGTTGATTGTTGTTGGTTGTCATTGATGTCAACCCTTGAAGAAAGCCCTCAGATAATAAAGGTTTGGGTAATGGACCCAATATTGTTTGATGTAAATATGACTCATTATTGTTTTTCCATGGTTGATAAGAAGTAAATATGGATGAACTCCAAAGTGGTCCTCTTATAGCATATCTCTAAGCATGACCCTCACAGGAATATGCTTTGTGGAGTAAGAGAACCCACGCTTAATTAGAATAATGAGATGAAGGAAAGTGAACTTTTCAGTGGAAATATCCTAGATGGATAGTGCTTGTCATGTCATTCGTGGTATGTGGAATGTCACATAATTCCTCAATGTTAGAGAGTTATGGCCATGAGAAGTTGAGACTTAGGTTTGGGGTGGTAATGGACCCAAGTTTGTTTGATGGGTAACGACATGAGTTATGATATATTTTTAGATAATACTATTCTATATGACATATATGTCATGCCATTTCTGGTGGTATGTAGAACGGCCACATAACTCCTCACGGTTTATGGTGCTATGGCTCTACGGGTTGGATGACCTCATATGTCATCTAGAAGTTTTCCCAAAAGGTCAAAGTAAAGTGGTTTAAGAGATTTTAAAAGGTAAATAATAAAGTGAAGTGATGAGGTATTATAATTCAAAGTGAATACAAAATAAATTATTTCAATAATAAATTTAATGGAGAAATTAGAAGTGGACCCAACCTAAAAATAAGGAAAGTGGGCCAAGTGACCTGTGAAGATGCTCTCTTTAAGGAAGCTACTTGGAGAGTATAAATAAGAAAGGCTCTCTCATTTGAATTAAACTGAGCATATTGACATCTATATGTGTCTGAGGTAACCAAGGCTATCTAAAACCTGAATTTTTGAGTGAAGGTGAAGAAAAGAAAGCTGAAAATGCAAGGAAGGATAAATTCTTTTGATGGTGCTTTCTAAGGTATGTTATTTACGTGTCATCTCACCATTTTCTATAAATTATTTTCTATAATGATTCAGATCGAAATTTCTATGCAAGTGAGAAAACGTATCCAAGTATTTGTGGTAAAAACATTCAGCTTGTATCGTTATATTTGGGGAGTTTCACACCGTGGAAAATAGGGTTTGTGGCCAACTCGAACCTGGTCAAAATCAAAGTCTGGGTGTTCGATCATAACTTCTTCATAACAGATCCAAATTTAGTGAGACAAAATGTTTTGCTAGGGTACAATATTTAGTATCTTTTTTGTACAGTTTCAGATCAATTCATCAAATATTTTGTGTGGGCACGCTCTATACAAGGTCTCTCTCTATAGAATATTTAATTCAGCAAGGTATTCCATTTTGCTATAACTCCTTTCTGAGAGGTTACAAGTAGTGACACTTGGAGGAATTGAATAAAACACAATGAAGAACATTGTGTATAAGTTTCAGATATTTATACATTACAGGTTCAAAGCTATGATTACTTCAAGTTAGGGTTGTTGACTAATCCAAAACTAGGCATGTGAGACTAAAGAAAAGTTTGATGAAAATGGTAGCTCCTTGTTTTTTAAAGTTAAGGAAGTATTGAAGGAATGTGATCATATACACCTTTCAGGTCTATTACAGAGCTACAAATCAGATTTGGATGATGAAATTTACATGTGAGGGCTTTTGTTGTGGTACATGTTGAGCACATGGTTGAGACTTAGTAGTTGATGAGCTGGCACACATACATGAGGTATAGTTGATGATGCTATACATATTGATGAGTCATAGTTGATGAGTAGTTAATAACATGATTGGTACATACTTGGTACATGGTTGGATGCACTTGTTTATGGTAATAGCTTTGATTACGCTGTGTTGTGCACTGGTTGATGCACTTGTTTATGGTACAAAGCTGATTGTGCTGAGGCAATGTGCTGATGCATGGTTCAGATTTTATTGGTATAGGTTTACAATGGTATATCTCACGTTGATAGTGTGACAAGGGTTCCATCATTCTACTTCTACTCGGTATGGATGGGGGCAAGGATAGGTGGTTGTAGCCACCAGTTGTAGCCTGGAGAACACAGTTGTAGCCTCCTTCCGGGTTGTAGCCGAGAATTGGGGAGTTGGAGCTTCCCCTCGTGTTGTGGCTTGAGAAACTAGGGGTTGGAGCCTCCCTCCGGGCCAGTAACCGGAAAACAAAGGAAGTTGGTGCTTCCAATGAATGTAATTCTTCAAGACATATAAGAAAAACATTCCGCGGTTTTCTCCCTCTTTGGGTTTTACAAAACACCTGGGTGTACCTGTATGTGTGTGATTGTTTATTTCATCGCTTCATTATTGGATAATAATCTACATTGATATAACATTTGAAGAA
This sequence comes from Picea sitchensis, assembly GCA_010110895.2. Classification (NCBI taxonomy): domain Eukaryota; kingdom Viridiplantae; phylum Streptophyta; class Pinopsida; order Pinales; family Pinaceae; genus Picea; species Picea sitchensis. The sequence continues at coordinate 99,218 of SNQJ01S0000904.1, read as the reverse complement.
AAAAGGGATTATATCATACCATATCAGAACACCATAGACTTCACAAAACATGGCAAAATGCCCTCAAAACATGAGAAAAGGCCAAAATTTACAAACTGCCCCTTCAAAACCCTGGATCAAAAAGTCTCCTCAAGGCTTCAAAAGCTTTTGGTTTTGTAGTTTCTTAAGGCTCGATGAGGAATCCCAACCTTCCTCAAGATCTGGCCTCTTTGGGATCAAATCCCTTCAAATAGGCCACAAATCCCTCAAAACCACTTTTTGGTCATAAAATCAGGCTAAAATCAACACTGATAGTTAAAAACCCACTTTTATATAAAAAATATATAGGCTCCTGCTATCGGCTTCCAATACTAGGTCATATGCACTTCATATGTCCAAGTGCTAGCCCAAAGGACTAAGCACTAACCCCTTAAATGTGCTAGCTCCTGGTCGTTGACACATGGCATGGGACTGTCGGCCTAACAATAGACCCCACATGCCTTTTGAGGGGATAGCCCCTGGTCTTGTGGGATCCGCATGAGATCCATGGGATATGCCCTATCCAAACCCCCATGCGCCTAAAAATCATGTCTCCGCGCCCTAGTTATATGCCATGGTATAAGACCATGGGCTTGGGCTTAGCCCCAACCCCGTCCTCCACTCCATAACAAACATTTGAAATTTAAATAAATTAAAGTACATTTCATATAATAAGAAACATGTGGGGCGCGTTGGTGGTTGGAACTTTCCCAAGGCTTGATCTTGGTGGGTGGTCGTGGGTTCAAAACCCATGGAACCCCTAAATTTTTTTAAACTTGCTATTCGACCCTGACCTGGTGCCACGTGGCTGTCCATGCCTGGGTCACGTGGCACCACAACATTTGACCAAACTTTGCCATGTGTCCAATTCTAATTGGATCTACCATCCACATCTACCAAGCCAACTTCTTCCACTTGTCACACTGCAATTGGTCCATGTCTGCATCATGAGGTGTCATTGGTGATGTCATGCTGTCGTCAAGATTGACTTTTTGCCAGTTTGACCTTTGACTTTTTAACTGTTTGAGAATATGATCAGAGTGCGATAACTCTCGTATATGGTGTCTGTTTGAGAAAGTGAATACATGAACAAAATCAGCACGACGAGCCGGTTGCAATGGAATTGGTTTCACTCCATTACGAGAAATTTGTTTTTTGAGCATTTTTTGAGCCTGGGGAGACCCTTGGATCAATGTGGGTGGCAAGGTAATGAAGACCAATTATGGGATCACGAAGTTAAATTTACTCGATAGGTTCGATCCTCGGACCTATGGGTTATCTAGGCCACATGTGGATTGAAATATGTCCATGGAAGTAATAAAAATTGACCAATCCCCTTCTATGCTTACCGTGAAATTTAAAAGACACATGTATGGGTATAAGACTTGTGAAGTTCATAGGAACTTCAACGATCTCATGCAATATTGATGTAGGATCATATTTCCACCTCAACAGATGCGCCAACAAGCCATCACATAGGCGCACATTGGAGAAAGGGAGAGGCGCCGAACCTCCCATTTTTAAATTTGAAATGTGATCCTATACAGATTTATGTTTAAAGCCAAGCCATGACTTTGCACAGGTAGTGGATAGGGTCACCTTAATGATTGAATGTAAGCAGGTCTAGATCTGAGTCAGATCTAGATCTTCATTCATTGTAATGAGCCATAGGGATAAGGTGTCTGAACTAAGACAATGATGGCACTAAGGCAGTGGAGAGGATAATCTCGAGGAGATATCTTGTAAATAAAAAGAGACGAGAGTTAATAAGTAAGACGTTGAGAAGCTTAGAATCTCAGGATTAAGAGAGGAGAAAGAAATGAGACTCTGTTGTAGTCTAGTCTCTATACACATTTGTAAACATACATTCATCTAAATACAAAGAACGCAGTTTTTCCTGCATATGATATCCATTTGTATTATTTGTGTTCTATGAATGATATCTGTGTATGTTTATGTATGTGATAGATGCTTGTGATAGTTTTCATCTACAGGAGAAGATAAAATTCCCTATCTTTGTGTTACTGAGAAGTTATGGGTTCTTTAGGCTCGTGCAAGGAGTGCACACCAGAGTAGCAAAACTCTGTGAGCTAACACAAGGAGTGTGTATCTGGACTTTATGGAGAGTTTGGAAGAGAACGTGTTAGGAGGACATACTAGAATATTCACAGATTGAGAAGGAGTCTCAGGGTTATTGAATACCCTGGAGGAAAGACTGTGTAGAGTAAACAAAACCAGATTTACTAAAAACTCTATAAACTTAGGAAGGAGTGCGTGGAGTAGGTGCATATAGTGCATAGGGTCAACACTGGGACAAGTGTTGAGAAATTCCGAGGACTCAGACAAGAACAAGGTGAGCGTAGGAAGTGAACCTATTTCAAGTTCGAAAGATCAGGAGGTGTAGTACAAGACGAGACCGAAGTCGTCGGGCTCCTAGGAAAATGGTTCAAGGGCCACAACCCTTGAACACTTGAAATACTTCCAAATTCGGGAGGAAGTAGAAGCGCGAAGAGGAGGAACAAACTCCAACCATTGGATTTGAGCACATGGATCAATAATTGTTGGATCTAGGTAAAGTGCACAAGATTTAATCTCTTTGTGTGCACAAGAGTGAGAACTTGCCGAGGTCCCGAAGTGGTTAGGGACCATCCATCATTCAAAGGGACAGGTGGCGAAATATCTGAAACTATGGAGTAGAAGAAATCCAGGAGTTTGTAAACAAGGAGAGAGTGAGATCACTGAAGCTTCAAAGTCCGGAGTATATCTTGGCCATTGGTCACTAGGAGGTACATGTCAACAGATATGAAAATTCGGGGAATACTACTCTAGGAGATTTCAATCATGGAGTGTGAAAACCTCCTGAAGCTCCGAAGAACGAGGTAGATTGCAACCGTCCGTTGCGAAGGACATGTGGTGAGAGATATGAAATTTCGGAGGTTTAATACTCTGGGATGAAGCAAGTGAACGAGGTTGAAGAACTCCCGAAGTCAACATGGAGTGAAGAAAATTTGGACCGTCCATTTGATCAGGACGCGTGTCAATGGATCCTCGTATTTGGAGAAAAAACACTCCAAAATATTTGAAGTGTGGTGCTTTGAAAATCCATGAAACCGGAGTAACAGAGAATATCTCAACCATCCATCATTTAGAGACATGTGGTGATAGATCTTGCGTTCCATAGGAGGTGAGTGCAGAAGGGTAGAGAACTCTCGAAGTCAACAGGAGCCGAAGATAGATCTGGCCATTGATCCTGCGAGGACAGGTGTCGCTAGATCCTGCACTCCGGAGAAAAGTCACTTTGGAGGTTTTGGAATGTGAAGGTGCAAGAACTCCCAAAGGCCTAAGAGTCCGAGTTCATTAGAGCTGTCCATCGGTAGTGGACAAGTGTCAAAGGATCTTCTACTTCAGAGAAAATTCACTCCAGAGGAAAGTAGAGTTGACTGGAGCAAGAACTCCCGAAGGCTGGAGCATCGAAGTTCATCGGAATCGTCTATTGGAAAGGGATGTGTGGAAAAAGATCTGCCATTTTGAAGAAAAGTCACTCTGGGAGAAAATGGAGTGTGTTGAACAAGAACTCCCGAAGGTCGGAGAGCTGAAGTTCATCTGAGTCGTCCGTTAGCTGAGGACATGTGTCAACAAATCTTCCATTTCAGAAGATAACCTCTTCGGAGGAAAGTGGGGTCGCGCGAGTTAAGAACTCCCGAAGGCCGAAGTGCTGGATTTCATCATGACCATAGGATAGGGGAGGATGTGTATCATCAGATCGACCACTCCGGAGATTGTGAACCTCAGTGAGATTACAAGGAAGAATTGACCGAAGTTGAAATATATTTGGGCCATTGACAGTGGAGGACGTGTGTGTTATAGAAAGATTTGCCTCACCTTATGCAATCTTGCACAGAGGGCCTTATTCCATTTCTCTATGCAGACTTATCTTCCCCGTTGATAAAATCCAGAGACAAAAATTAATATTTTTCCACATATACACATATTGCACACTATACAACATGCATATACACAGGCTGCTCCATTACAACCCGTGTACATCGTGATTTGTGCCAGAAAATGAAAATTAAATGTCGGGTTTCCATGTCACGACATGAGATCTCTGATCCTTGGCCTTCCACATACTGGAAACATTTCGACTCGACCATTCAGTTCCATTTTGAAGGCTATAAATGGGCCAATTCTGAGCTATGGAAACAAAAAAGAATTCAACTTTGAGAGCAAAGTTACTCTAGAGAAATTATTACTTCATATTGAGTCTGCATCCCTTTGTGCTTTAAGTCTGAACACAGTGTTCAACCCCCAAGATATTCCCTTATTGATGGAAAACCCCATTTTCTCCCTTCTATGATCTTGTTTTTGGTGGAGGATTGAAGTGGTGGAGGCCCACTTGGAAGGAACTTAGTTTCTCGGTTTCGAATCGTGTCGACACAGAAGTCTGTAATATTTTTTCTTTTGCTGATCGTTTATTAATGGAAATACTCCTTTCCCATCCAATTGGTATCTTAAAAATATATGAGTTATTATCCATGGGCATATTTGTTATGTTTATTAATGGATTATGCTATCTAATGTGCTAACCTTTTACATTATCACCATATGATTGCTTTGCTTGTTTGTTGAGAACTAGTTGTAGGTATATAGATTTGGGTTCAAGTTCTCAATGGTGGACTTCATGGAACATCGAGATGAGGTAGGCCTCTTTCTTATCTCGATTGCATATTGGTTTATATAGCATAGGTTTGGGATAGATTTGATTTCTGCAGTCATTTTTGTCTGTTGTGGTTTACCCTAGCCATAGAGAGATTTTCCTCATAACAATGTGTTAGGAGATCGTGAACTTTAGAGGTATGTTACTCTGGAGATTTCGTGGAGTCGTGTTTCAAAAATCGTCGAAGCACCAGGGCCCAAAGAAATCAAGGCCGTTGATTGGAAAAGGAGTGGAGGGTCGTTGATCCCTCACGTGCCAAGTCAGAAGTTCGGAGTTTGGGGGAATTGGCGAGTGGTGAAAAGAAAACACCTGGAGGTCGAAGCTTTGAAGCACCCTTTGAGTTGGTGCCTAGGTACAACCTGAGGTGATATGAAGGAAAGGACCTAAAGAGGGGAGCTAGCACCTGTTATTCAAATTATTCAAAGAGGCCAGGAAAGAGCCCACGAGTTTGGTAGAACCTGCCCTTTGAAGGAAGGGGGACCTGTGTAAATTGATTTGGGGTCTAGCAGAGACCGAAGAGTCGATCCAACTCAATTTATTGAACGATCCTAGACTGGGAGGTTGAGCAGCCTCGAGGAGAGAGAGGGGGTGTGCATCAAGTGGTATCAGAGTCACATAATTGATTTCTGTAGGCAAGAAGAGGCAGTCTGATAACATCAAGTAGTATCAAGAGACTAATTTCATCTATGGACAACATGTGAAGAAAGAAACAGAGTACTGATTTCTCTGTGTGTGATTGTTTGCAGGTGTGAAATAATCAATTAGACAACCATGTGGGTTACAGGAAGAAGCTGGAGATGGTCTCATTTGAAGAGTGATCAACAGACTTGCCAGGAGGGAAGGAATATAGAGATGGCTACTGAAGGCCATAGGTGTGGTCAAGGATAAGACCACCCGTATAAAGATAAAGAGCTCAAGGAGATGAGAGCATAGATAGAAAAGTTGACACTTAATATGTAACAAGCAACACAAGGAAGTTGGACATATGAATGGCCCTTGAAGAGGAAAGTAAAGTGGCCTGTCCAAAATTTGTTGGCTAGAGGACAACAACATGTGTTGAAAAGGTGGCTGAGGCATGCTGAAAACCTCAGTGACACAAAGGAGGAGATGGTTTTCATTTGTGAGACAAAATTTGGAAAAACCCTCAGTGATGAGGAAGGGAGATCAATTAAAGGTCTCATAAACTGCTAGGAGGGAAGAGATGAATTTTCAAATTTCCAGGTGGGAAATGAGATGAGATCAATTGAGGATTTGATAGACTGTCAGGAGGGAAACATTGAAAATTTATGTTGCCAGGTGGGAAATGAGATAATATCAATAGAGGATCTCATAGACTGTCAGGAGATCAGGGGATAAATCCTAGATTACCAGGTGGGCAAGGGAAGTAAAATGAGACTGTTTGAAAGTCTCAAGAGCTCAGAGGAGAGTTCATATCAACAAGGAATATTGATAGGTGGTAGGGAGGCAGAATAAAGGCCTCATCTATATTAATATTCATGTGGGTTTGTTGACCATGTGAATGAAGATGATGAGAAGTTAAATACTTCCACCATCAAACAGGAAGATCAGAGGTGCATTCTAATCATTGGAGGAATCAAAATATTCATGCCAAGCAACCAAGCATATGCTAGAATATGTGTTGCAGATGCAACAGAAGAAGGAAAGCCAACAAATACTGTCATAAAGGAGGAAATGGAGTAGATACTGAAATCTTCCCACGTAGGAGAAGCAGAAGAGAATTCAATAGAGTTGCTCAAAATTTTCAGCCAGGAAGATGAACAGGAGATGACTATAGAATTAAACCCTGTAGCAGAAGAGGAAACAAACAACATGGACTTTGCTGATCTATGGGAAGAATTTGAAGACCTGGAGAAAAGAGTGATAGTGAAAATAAGACAAATGCAACAAGTTAAGTTGGAAACATATGGATGAGCATACCAACTTGAGGAGCAACTAGAGGAAGACGAGAGAGTGTCAACATAAGAACTAGCATAAGACAATATGTCAGAAGAGGTAATTGGGTAGAAGCTTAGTGAGGGGACTGCAGGAAATGAACCTACAGAGGAATGGAAAGATAATGCCACAGGAGAAGAAGACAACATGGGAGATCAAGATATACCCTTTTATTAGCAGAAGGAAGTGCAACAAAGCATACTGCATGGAGGGAGCCAACCAATAGACAAGCTGGACAGAGAAATAAAAGAAACCAGGGAGCTGATGGTGAGGTTGGTAGAGGAGACTGTTAGCAGGAGGAAGTTGAACATAGGAGAACCTGCAACAACAACAGGGAAGCAACAACAACAACATAGCAGAGGAACAAGAGGACAAGTACAAGAAGGAGTTTGGGATCCAGGAGGTTTTCAATAGAGTTGGGGAGTTCATGAGAAGGAGCTCATGAATTTTCCACAATAATGGAGTATGATGCAAGAGCACCTTTCCACCTCAGCAAATGTGCCAACAAGCCAACACATAGGCGCACATTAGAGAGAGGGAGAGGCGCTAACCCTTCCATTTTTAAATTTGAAATGTGATCCTATACAGATTTATGTTGTAAGGTTGAGTAAAGCCAAGCCATGATTTTGTACATGTAGTGGATAGGGTTGCCTTAATGATTGACTGTAAGCAGGTCTATATCTGAGTCAGATATCGATCTTCATTCATTGTAATGAGCCATAGGGATAAGGTGTCTTAACTAAGACAATGATGGCACTAAGGCAGCGGAGAGGATAAGCTCGAGGAGCCCTCTTGTAAAGAAAAAGAGACGAGAGTTAAGAATTAAGATGCTAAGAAGATTAGAAGCTCAGGAGTAGGAGAGGATAAATAACTGAGACTCTGTTGTAGTCCAATATCTATACACATTTGTAAACAAACATTCATCTTTATACAAAGAAATCAATTTTTCCTGCATATGATATCCATTTGTGTTATCTGTGTTCTATGAATGATATCTGTGTGTGTTTATGTATGCGATAGATGCTTGTGATAGTTTTCATCTGTAGGAGAAGATATAATTCCCTATCTTTGTGTTATTGAGAAGTTCTGGGTTCTTTAGGCTCATGCAAGGAGTGCACGCGAGAGTAGTGGAACTCTGTGAGCTAACACAAGGAGTGCGTATTTGGACTTTGTTGAGAGTTCAGAAGATAATGTGTTAGGAGAACACACCAGAATATTCATAGACTTGAAAGGAGCCTCAGTGTTACTGAATACCCTGGAGGAAAGACTGTGTAGAGTAAACACAACCATAGTTACTAAAAACTCTGTAAACTCAGCAAGGAGCACGTGGAGTAGGTGCATAGAGTGTGTTATCACACAGTTTGTAGATAGGATAAAAGGCTATAAGGTAGAGGGCCAAACTGGCGTAACAAGAACCTATCCTGCCCAATGTCACCACGATGGGAAGGTTCTTTCTCTTTAGGGAGGCTAGGCCCAGGGGAGACGTCCTCGGTGACCTGGGGTTTCGAAAGGGAAAAGGATAAAAGGACAAGGACAAGTTCCCCCTTCACAGATCACTGCCAATTATATAATCCCGACTAAACAACCAATAATAAGGTATAACCAAAGAAAAGAAAAGCACCTTCTTGAGACAATACAACAAGGAAACTGACACGTGCAATCTTGGTTAGTACTTCATATAAATCAATGACTATCTGATATTCAATATAAGAAATTTAAAAGTAAATGTCGACGAAGTCAATGTTTACAAAATAACAATGATAAATGTATCACTTGTCAACAAATACAAGAATGATATGGCATCCAATATAATCAATCAATACTTAATCTAATAAATGCCCTCAACTACCATTCAATTGCTCATAGACAAAACATTGCTACATCAATGATATAATAGCAGGGAGTGACGTCGACATTCAGGGTTAGTAGGTTAGGTTTTTGAGATTCAAAAGTTTTAAGAGTTTGTTTGATCATCTTCACTTCAATGTTTGAGGATTCTCAGATCAATGCCTTAGGGTTTAATGGAGTCACAAGTGAAAGACGCAAAGGTTTAAGGAGATGAGATTTCAAAGGACTAGAGGGAAAAGTTTCAAGGTGCTGCTAAAGCAGGGCCTCAAAAAAAGAACCCTAGCGGAGAGGGGATCTCTCCGGTGTTGCAAAATCAAGGCCTCATGCTCTCTCCTCATTCTCGACAAACAACTAGCTCAAAGACAAGATAAACAGACCAAGACAAGAGGGTCTGATGAGGGAGGTGTTGCTAAAGCAAGGCCTATCAGAAAACCCTAGAAGAGTATGACCCTGGTGTAGTAGGCCTAGGCCAGGGACATCTCACTCTTCTTGGCTCTCAAAGAGTATGACTAGCAATAAATGAAGAGAGAGAGAGAGTGTAGCAATGGCTAGGCTCTCTTCTTCTTCAATGGCTGAAAAATTCTCTCAAAGGGGACATTAGACAAGGACCTACTTGTGTGCTTGTCACCTAGGGTTTTGATTCAACAAATTTATAATCAATATGCAAGAAATTTAAACTACAACCATTCAATAAGAAGTTTTGCAGAAGAAACACTTACAATTCATGAAGAAATAACCATGCAAACCCTAGTTGTAACACCTTCCTTCAAGAGAAACACCATAAATGCCAAAAATCTCTTCCTTCAACAAGTGCGCATCACTTAATTAAGCCAAAAACCCAAATAGGGCGCAAAAATCAGACCTCACTAATGAGTGAGTGAATTGTCATGATCAAAATGAGAGTGAAAACCCTCAATATATAGTGTATCAATGACCTAATTTACTTTTTAGGTCATAAAAAAGGCCAACAAGGCCATAATACCAAAATAATACTGTTTGTACATTAAATTGTCAAATTCAAACCCTAATTGAGTTATAAAGAGATAATAATCCTGTCTAAGGGAGGCGTTAGCCCCTTCTAGGGCAAATGGGGCATCCTGGAGCAAAACTTTAGCCCTCCTTGGGCTTCTCCAACCTGCCACACATGCCAATACTGCCCAGTCTACCTCCCAAAATGTCCATACTGTTGGATGACATCATGGCTATGATGGGTGACGTCCTAGGCCTTCCAAGGCCAACGTTCCACTGAAAAAGGGAAAATCCCCCTAGGTCAAGCTCCGCCGGGGTGCTTCTAGTGAACGTCCTCTTCTTCTCTGGTGCAAGACATCTATCCATCTCTGTCTCGTCTCAGCCCAATGGTGGGGTCTCAACATCCATCTGATGGGCTCTTCAGCCCCGTGGAGGTCCGAACTGATCATCTCCCCATGTGTACCGGTCCAAATGGTACCTGTCCGTCTGGTATGGTCCTACACATAAAAAGCTACGCCCTCCATAGGCTCATCAGTCATAGGGATCATGGAAATGTCATTCATATTTCATCATTAATATTATTAAACATATGCATAAAATCCCTAATACATCAATCAATAGCTCAAAGACGTTACACAAGCCTATAATACAAGTCTGGGGAGAAGGACAAGGCTTCCTATTAGGCTAGTGTCCACAGAAAAAGGAAAGTTCCCAGAGAGACCTCATCCAAGCCATGTAAGTGGATGATGTGGTCAGGGGATGTCCAAACATGTGGGTGCAGTAAGGGCCAAGGATGCAAACTGTTACCTGTGGGTTCCTTTGTAGAAGGCGAGCTGTCCTTGTCATGGATGCATTTTTTCCAATCCCATTCTTGCCTTTATTCTTTGTATTCTTTTCATTCTTTTATTTGATTTTTTTTTTGTTCAAAATCTAATCAAGGGACACTGCCTTGGCATGGTGACCAGAGCTGACAACGTTACGCACAAGTACTTTCGCAGAGATGAGAAGGCTGGCTCATGATGAGACCCCCTTTCCCTTGGCCATGCAACCAAGAGTCACTGGCTTGGCGTGGTAACCAGCTGGTGGCAATGTCATACTACTAGGTACCCATGAACCTAATAGGCTGGCTCGTGATGAGACCCCCTATCCTCTGATTAGGTCTTGTTTTATTATTTTTTTCGTGTCCCTCTTGTTTCTTGCTAAGAATCTTTTTATTGCTTTCTTGGGGATCCCTGGGCGAAGCATCTCGAGGTTTATTCTTAGGCTTTTATCTTTTACCATTTTTCTTTTACGTTCTGGGCCTCTAGCCCCTTCTTCCCACAAGGTAAGGTGCAGTCCTGAAAATAGGTCAACCCGATGCCCAGACAAGGGGAATGTGATAGATGAGTGGGAAACAAGATGTAAAAGTGGTAGTATGATGGGAGCGGATGAGGGCTCTTCATAAATCCCCCTAGTGGGAAACCAAAACCTATAGACATAGGATTGCTAGGGCACCCTGTCAATCACCCCAAACATGGTCAAGTGGGAAAATGTAAGATCGAAGCAGTTGTTAGAGATAAAAGGAATCAGATGCATATATTCAAAGGTTTCAATGATTAAATGTGACACATACCATGATACCTGGATCAATTACCTCATGGAGCAAGAACCTCTTCTGATACAGGATCAAGCTGATGGTGATGGATGCTGCTGCTGCTGACAAGACAAACGATGATGAATGAAGAAAAGGCGGGCCCTCCAGGGCCATGTTCAGGTCAATCCTTCTCTCGGTACTCCATGTATAGGACTTGTGGGCCTCGAGACATGATCTCCTAGTTATCCCTAAAAAGTGGAGATAACATCTGGCTCCAAATCGGGGACATGTACTCACCGTAGAGCGCATGAGAACCTCATTATTTCTGGCATAACTTGCAGACCTGCTCAATCTCGATAGAAGTATCAGTAACAAAATTGGGGTGGTAATGCCACCCCAACATACATACATACATAC
>SNQJ01S0000904.1:75298-87713 GCA_010110895.2 Picea sitchensis | reverse complement strand
ACCTGCCTTTGTGCTTCATCATAAACCAAAATAGTGATAAATCAAGCACAAAAATGTCATGAGTTAGAATATATATCATATCGTCGGAAATCTCAAAGTCTAACTCATGGAGGCGGGTGGGAGGGATAAAATCCTTCCAAGTCCATCTCTAATGAAAGTACTCAATCCACTTCAGGAAAGGGTCAAGAAAAGTCCAAGGTTCGGAGCTTTGAATCAAAAGGTCGGCACATTGGCTACCTAAGACGTTCTCATACTGTGAAGTTTGGGAAGGGATTGACAAGGATGTATTAGATGACTGACAAATTCTCAAGGGATAGTTGAAAAACTGAGAAGATACACTTAAACTTGTAATATTTAACCAACCCTTAGACTCTAGGGTTTTCCCAAGGGAAATTCTATATGAAAGATATACTTCCCAACTACACCTTTAATGGAAAAGCAAGGTAGAGTAATAACATGTGGTTGGAGTGAGAAGTTATGAGAATCCTTCTTTAAGCAAACAATGTTCTTACTTGTATCAAAATCCGAGCATAGTGGTGGTTGGTAATCATGTTCATGGAGAGAATCCAAGTGCTTAGAAGGGTACTCATAAAAAATCTCAAGGTAAAACTGAAAATCATCAGGAAAACAAGGTACTAGGTCATCCTTGGTTTTTTGAAAAGTACGTGAAAAATCTCATCTCCTTGTTGCCACTGGTCAAAAGTAATCTGCTGTGATAATTGCAAGGGAAACACTTGGAAATGACTCTCAGTGTCATAGATGGGATCCAGGTCATAACCAACTATTTTCCACCTACGTCTCCCAACATGTATGAACTCATCAATGTTATCAACAATGCCACTATCTGTGTCATAACATGCAGGGTTTGAAACATTTGAAAATTCATTCTCCTCCTCCTCATTTCCTTCATCATAAAGTAAAGCATCATCAAAAACTAGGGAAGGAGGGCAACTTATTGTTTCTTCTTGTGCAGGGGCTTCGAGGACTTTGGTGTTTTCAGCATGTGTTATTGTTTCATCCTCATGGATTGCTTCTTTGTCTTCGATTGTACAACAAGGAATATCCATTTCGTTCAAATCTTTCATTTCTCCTTCATCTTCTGAACCAAGGAACAAGGTGTCATCAGAATCCTGAAGTGGAAAGAAACTAACCTCATCTTCGCTTTGCTGTGCAGGAGAAACAGGTTCTTGGATGACCTCATAAGAGGGAGGAGCACAGGTTGGTACTTCATCATCTTGCTTAGGTTTTTTCTCCTTAATCACGTCCTCATTCTGTTGGTCAAAACATTGTTCCCTTCTCTCTTGTGGATCTTCAACAAAGGTTTCAAGGGAAACTAGTTTTATCAAGATGAGAGTGTCCATGGTACGGTCATCGGTTCTGGACGAGGAGATATTTTTCTTGATTCGAATGGCCATGTTGTAAGCTTCTGCAAGTGTTTTTGGACTCTTTTTATTTAGGAGGAAGCTTAAATGCCCTAGAAGTCCATTGGTATAGAGATAAATGAGATACTTGCCTTTAGGACGATAGCTTTCGGGAATGTGGTACAACAACCTCTGAAATCTAACACCAAAATATTTGATGGTCTCATCCTCTGTCTGTTTTATGCATTCAAGGCCTCTCAACAATGATTGGATATGTTCCATTTTAGGAACCCACCTTCCAAGAAAGCTTTCTTCAAATTGGTCCATAGATGTGATGCTGGCAGTTGGAAAATTATCATACCATCTTCTAGCCTCTCCATGCAAAGAGGCAGAGAAGAGTTTCATCACCAAATCTTTAGCCTCATCACTGACAGGGAAGTATTGAAAGAAAGTCCAGAATTTTCTCATGTGATAATCATGACTTTCGCCATCGATGCCAACGAATCTAGGGAGCCAATTTTTATAAAAGGGGGGCATTCATCTGGGATATCCCGGGATTTTACTCATGTCCAAAGGTTTGTAGTTCCCTGGATCCCATTGTGAAGTCATAGTTGGCTTCGTCATCAGTGGAGTCGCCAGATAGTTTTCTTGAAACTGTCAAAAGATAAGGGAAAACACCCAAAGTGGAGTCGCTAGGTAAGCTTGTAAGATAGAAACCATAGGGGAAAAGCTTACCGAAAAAGTGTCATCTGAGGAAGGTTTGACTCAGTGTTCCATGGAAAAGGCGCCAAAATGTTATCGCACAGTTTGTAGCTAGGATAAAAGGCTATAAGGTAGAGGGCCAAATTGGCGTAACAGGAACCTATCCCACCCAATGTCACCACAATGGGAAGGATCTTTCTCTTTAGGGAGGCTAGGCCCAGGGGAGACGTCCTCGGTGACCTGGGGTTTTGAAAGGGAAAAGGATAAAAGGACAAGGACAAGTTCCCCCTTCACAGATCACTTCCAATTAGCTAGTCCCGACTAAACATACAATAATAAGGTATAACCAAAGAAAATAAAAGCACCTGCTTGAGACAATACAAAAAGGAAACTGACACGTGCAATCTTGGTTAGTACTTCATATAAATCAGTGACTATCTGATATTCAATATAACCAATTTAAAAGTAAATGTTGACGAAGTCAATATTTAGAAAATAGCAATGATAAATATATCACTTGTCAACAAATACAAGAATGATATGGCATCCAATATAATCAATCAATACTTAATCTAAGAAATGCCCTCAACTACCATTCAATTTCTCATAGACAAAACGTTGCTGCATCAATGATATAATAGCAAGGAGTGACGTCAGCATTCAGGGTTAGTTGGTTAGGTTTTTGAGATTCAAAAGTTTTAAGAGTTTGTTTGATCAGCTTTACTTCAATGTTTGAGGATTCTTAGATTAGTCCCTTAGGGTTTAATGGAGTCATAAGTGAAGGATGCAAAGGTTGAAGGAGATGAGATTTCAAAGGACTAGAGGGAAAAGTTTCAAGGTGCTGCTAAAGAAGGGCCTAAAAAATAGAACCCTAGGGGAGAGAGGCTCACTCCGGTGTTGCAAAAGCAAGGCCTCGTGCTCTCTCCTCCTTCTCGGAAAACAACTAGCTCAAAGACAAGATATCTAGACCAAGACAAGAGAGTTTGATGAGGGAGGTGTTGCTAAAGCAAGGCCTATCAACAAACCCTGGAAGAGTACGACCCTGGTGTAGTAGGCCTAGGCCAGGGATGTCTCACTCTTCTTGTCTCTCAAAGAGTATGGCTAGCAATAAATGAAGAGAGAGAGAGTGTAGCAACAACTAGGCTCTCTTCTTCTTCAATGGCTGGAAAATTCTCTCAAAGGGGACATGAGACAAGGACCTACTTGTGTGCTTGTCACCTAGGGTTTTGATTAAGCAAATTTATAAGAAATATGCAAGAAATTTAAACTACAACCATTCAATAAGAAGTATTGCAGAAGAAACACTTACAATTCATGAATAAATAACCATGCAAACTCTAGTTGTAACACCTTCCTTCAAGATAAACACCATAAATGCCAAAAATCTCTTCCTTCAACAAGTGCACATCACTTAATTAAGCCAAAAACCTAAATAGGGCGCAAAAATCAGACCTCACTAATGAGTGAGTGAATTGTCATGATCAAAATGAGAGTGAAAACCCTTAATATATAGTGTATCAATGACCTAATTTACTTTTTAGGTCATAAAAAAGGCCGACAAGGCCATAATACCAAAATAATATTGATTTTACATTAAATTGTCAAATTGAAACCCTAATTGAGCTATAAAGAGATAAGAAGCCCCTCTAAGGGAGGCGTTAGCCCCTTCTAGGGAAAATGGGGCATCCTAGAGCAAAACGTTAGCCCTCCTTAGGCTTCTCCAACACATGCCAATACTGCCCAGTCTGCCTTCAAAAACATCCATACTGCTGGATGACATCATGGCTATGATGGGTGACGTCCTAGGCCTTCCAAGGTCAACGTTCCACTGAAAAAAGGGCAAATCCCCCTAGTTCAAGATCCGTTGGAGTGCCTCTGGTGAACATCCTCTTCTTCTCTGGTTCAAGACATCGATCCATCTCTGTCTTGTCTCTGCCCCATGGTGGGGTCTCAAAATCCATCTGATGGGCTCTTCAGCCCCATGGAGGTCCGAATTGATCATCTCCCCATGTATCAAAGGATACACCCTCCATAGGCTCATCAGTCACAGGGATCATGGCAATGTCAATCACATTTCATCATTAATATTATTAAACATATGCATAAAATCCCTAATACATCAATCAATAGCTCAAAGATGTTACACAAGACTGCAATACAAGTCTTGGGAGAAGGACAAGGCTTCCTATTGGGCTAGTGTCCACAGAAAAAGGAAAGTTCCCAGAGAGACCTCATCCAAGCCATGTAAGTGGATGGTGTGGTCAGGGGATGTCCAAACATGTGGGTGGAGTAAGGGCCAAGGATGCAATGTGTTACCTATGCGTGCCTTTGTAGAAGGCAAGCTGTCCCTGTCATGGATGCATTTTTTCGAAGCCCATTCTTGCCTTTATTCTTTGCATTCTTTTCATTCTTTTATTTTCTTTTTTTTGGTTCAAAAGCTAATCAGGGTACACTGCCTTGGCATGGTGGCCAGAGCTGATAGCATTACCCACAAGTACTTTCGAAGAGATGAGAAGGCTGGCTCGTGATGAGACCCCCTTTCCCTTGGCCATGCAACCAAGAGTCTTTGCCCTGGTGTGGTAACTAGCTGGTGGCAATGCCATACTGCTAGGTACCCATGAAGCTCTGAAGTCCAGAGTAGATCTTGGCTGTTGGTCCCCAAAAGGTATGTGTCCGGGGAATAATACTCTGGGAGATTTCAGTCGTGGAGTGTGAAAACCTCCCGAAGCTCCGAAGAGTGGAGTAGATCACAACCGTTTGTTGTGAAGGACACGTGGTGAGAGATATGAAAGTCCAGAGGTTTAATACTCCAGGAGGAAGCAAGTGAACGAGGTTGAACAACTCCCGAATTCAACAGGGAGCAAAGAAAATATGGACCGTCCATTTGATCAGGACACGTGTCAGCGGATCCTCATATCCGAAGGAGAAGCACTCTGAAAGATTTGAAGTGTGGTGCTTCGAAAATCCCCGAAGCCGTAGTAGCAGAGAAGATATTAACCATCCATCAGTCGAAGACACGTGGCGGGAGTTCCTGCGTTCTATAGGAGGAGAGTGCATAAGAGTAGAGAACTCTCGAAGTCATCGGGAGCCGAATATATATCTGGTCATTGGTCCTATGAGGACATGTGTCGCTAGATCTTGCACTCTGGAGAAAAGTCACTTCAGAGGTTTTGGAGTGTGAAGGTGCAATAAATCTCGAAGGCTGAAAAGTTGGAGTTCATCAGATCCATCCATCGGTATTGGACATGTGTAAAAGGATCTACTGCTTCGGAGAAAAGTCACTCTGGAGGAAAGTAGAGTTGAGTGGAGCAAGAACTCCCGAAGGCTGGAGCGCCGGAGTTCATCAGAACCATCCATTGGAAAGGGATGCATGGAAGAATATCTTCCATTTAAGAGAAAAGTCACTCTGGGAGAAAAAGTAGTGTGTTGAACAAGAAATCCCGAAGGCCGGAGAGTCGGAGCTCATCTGAACCGCCTGTCAGCTAAGGACAGGTGTCAACAGATCGTCCATTTCAAAAGATAGCCACTTCGGAGGAAAGTGGGGTCGCACGAGTTAAAAACTCCCGAAGTCTGAAGTGTCAGAGTTCATCGTGACCGTAGGATAGGGGAGGATGCGTGTCGTCAGATCGACCACTCCAGATATTATGTACCTCAGAGAGATTACAAGGAAGAATCTGTCGAAGTTGAAATAGATTTGGTCCATTGACACTGGAGGACGTGTGTCAGGAGATCGTGAAATTCATAGGTTTGTTACTCTGGAGATTTCCTAGAGTTGTGTTTTGAAAATCGCCGAAGCACTGGAGCCTGAAGAAATCAGGGCCGTTGATTAGAAAAGGAGTGGAGGGCCATTGATCCCTCACGTGCCAAGTCAAAACTTCGACAATTCAGAGTTCGGGGGAATTGGTGAGTGGTGAAGAGAAAACACCCGGAGGTCGAAGCTCCGAAGCACCCTTTGAGTTGGTGCTTAGTTACAACCCGAGGTCATATGAAGGAAAGGACCTAGCGAGGGGAGATAGCACCTGTTATTAAAATTCTTCAAAGAGGTGAGGAAAGAGCCCACGGGTTTGGTAGAACCTGCGCTTTGAAGGAAGGGGGACTTGTGTAAATTGATTTTGGGTGTAGTAGAGACCGAAAAGTTGATCCGACTCAATTTATTGAATGATCCTAGACCGGGAGGTCGAGAAACCTTGAGTAGAGAGAGGGGGTGTGCATCAAAGATCTTGTATTTTCCATATAGAGGTTTCATGTTTGATTCTTTTTGCCTTCATCCCCAGGTGCTAAAGAACAAACATCAAAGTCTCGATGCTAATTCTCCATAGGACCTTGGCTAGAACCAAGCGCTAAAGGCGTCGTTGTTGGAAATTTCATTAGCATGCCAATATATGCTGTTCAACTTCATTCCGACGATCTATTAGACCTAATGAAACTAGACAACACTCTGACTTCCGCTCCAATAAAATGATACAACGAGACTTTTTCCCAAACCATTGATCTGGTTTGCTTAAATAGATCCTCATCATTGTTCTAGTCATTTTGCACGTCGTCGATCTACTTTACCTTTACCATCGTCAACCTCCTACTTATTTTCAGCATGATTTCCAACCATGTCGTTGTCGACGATCCCCAAAATGGATGTCGTCGTTGACAATCCTGTGGAGCTTGAGTCTCAGCGTAATAAATCCCCAATGATACAATTTTCCAACATTACACCAATATCCATGATTTGATCTTAACTGTCGATCTCTTGTGATCACTGATCACAATCCATTTCCTTCTTTCCACTGCCCTCTTGGTTTCGACAGACAATATGCTATGCATTCTTTCAAAGGCTATTGATCTAACTCACTCAGAGTAGATCTCGACTGTTGATCTCTTTAACTTCGTCGTCATCTGATCTACAGACTTTGTAGTCCCAATCTAGCAAATCAAACTCTCAATGATTAATGAACCCCAATGATATATCCTCAATGACTCCAAAGGATCTCCGTTGTCGATCTAGAACGATCAAGGGTCACGATTCCTTCAAGTTCCAAGACTTAAAACAATCCAGAATGTTGTACCTTCAACCGTTGATCTTAAATAATCGGTGATCATAATCAAGTCTCTCTCCTCTGCATCTTTGAACCCTTTGCGAAATTTACAAACCCTTCGGCTCACTTTCATTGGGTTATAGCACAAGTTTTAGATTGGGAAAAACTTGACCCAACCACAAGGAAAGTGATACAACTTGGGAATCCTACACCTAATGTCACCTCGATGTAGGTCTCACACTTCAAGGGTGACTAGGTCACTCTAGGGAGGGGATCCCGGTGACCCTAGGGGGATTGAGATGGAGATGGAGGGAAATGGAAATGAATCCACTAGAGGTCAAGTCTATCTGGAATAAAAGGTAGGGAAAGATGCCTTGCAAGTCAAGTAATTGCTGCCCCACGGGTATAATACTTCTTCGGATGATTGTACCTTCCCGAGACACAAGAAAATACACTTTGCAATGATATATGTTAGTTGGATCAATAATTTAAGCTCGTTGTCCCTATTTTACAGAAGTAGATAAAAATATATATCAGCAAGTAAAAGATCTTGTAAGCTTCTCAATAAATGCTAGAGATCAAGTAGAAAGTACAAGAGAAAAGACTAGTAAATGACTAGCCAAACTCAAGATGAGAAACCAATATTCTAGCATAAAAAGATAAGGTTGTTGTAAACACTTGTCTGCAGAAAATATATCAGCCTTATGGATTTAACATTCATTGTATTACAACAAGAAAATGAGCCACTGAAATCTCCTCTAACTTTGCCAAGATGTGTGCTAGACCAAGGGGAGTAAGTGTGCAAACTTTGAGCAAAATCCAATGGTTGATAAGAGAGTTATTCAAGCAAATGAGTTGGGGTTTCTGCAGCCCTAATGGCTGAAGATGCAATTTTGTAACATAAGCAAGAAGTGGCCGCTTGATGGGGATGCCCTAGTGGCTATGAGGTGCCCAAGGCACAAGGAGTACAATCCACTTTGCAAGAAGTAAACATGACCAGAATTCACGTTTGCCTATGCAATATTTTGTTTCTCCAATGCAAGAATAAATGACTAGTGCCTTTACTATTGGGTTAATGGGGTCATGAAAATAAAGAGCTATAGAAGCTACCTCCTTGGGGGTGTAAGACCTTTTAGTTCCTAAGGTAAGTTTCTCTAGCTAGGGTTTAAGCTAAGAGGGTGTATGCCCTTATACTTCTCTTAGAAAACGCTAGTGAAATCAATGAGATGAAGCATAAAATGATGAAGACTATGGTGGAGGTGTATGCCCTTATACTTCCCACCTAGTTCCTAGCACAATAACCTTGACTTAAAACAAATGATAACAAGAGAGTAAAAACCATACCAATTCAAGGAAAAATGCCAAGATAATCCACCACAATAGCAAGAGATAAGCCTTCCAAGGCTAGCG
The DNA here is from genome assembly GCA_010110895.2 of Picea sitchensis. Taxonomy (NCBI): domain Eukaryota; kingdom Viridiplantae; phylum Streptophyta; class Pinopsida; order Pinales; family Pinaceae; genus Picea; species Picea sitchensis. The sequence goes on along the minus strand of SNQJ01S0000904.1, from coordinate 79,210 downwards.
CATCACTCCCATCAACCATAACATCAAGAGATAACCATAACAAGTGCTAAAGAGATAAAAGAGCCAAGAGGGATGAAAATTTCAGACCAAGTCCTCTCACAAGTGGGAGAGTTATCATTAAAATGAGATCTTATGATCTCTATTTATACAAAATGTAGCTAACATATCTTGTCCACAAATTAAGGAGTAAAACACAATATTAGGGGTCAACAACCCTAATATTTCCCCCTTAACAAAGTAATACTAAAAAATTCATTTAAAATTTCACTTTTTGCACAAATAAAACCCTAATCTAGGAGGATGTCACCCTTTAGGGGATGTTTTTCCACTTTGAGGAAGTCGTTGGTGTTGGAGAAGCATGGATAGGCCTCCAAAGGCCACATGTCAAGAATCTAAACACTCTCATCATTTTGAAGACCCTTCTACTCCTCAAACTTCCATGTGTCAAAGAGTGGCACCTCACCACCATGCCCCAGCCCCCAAGATTATGACGTCAAGCTCAAAAGTGGAACGTTTTTCCCCTCCTGGGAAAATCGTTTGGCAAGCAAGGGGTGGGATAGGTTGTCCAAGTCATCATCAAGGCCGTCCAAGTTTGATTTATCTCATATGGCATGCAGGCCCCTAACATCCAACCTTTGGGCTATTATCCCCATGGAATCCCAAGCTAGGCTTGCTCTTCCAAAATTTTCCACCAACTAGGTCCTGTAAATACAAATGAACATGCCCTCCAAGGATCTCAAGTCATAACATCATGCTAAGTGAATCCAATCAATAAATAAGCCATCCAAGCATGTGCATCAAAGATCACTATATCAAACAATTAACATCTCAAAGACACTATGTGACTTGTCAAGCTTAAATATGGGAGGGTTGACGAGGTGTCCTATTGGGTAGGTCTTTCCCTAGGTCAAGAAGAGCTTCCAAGATATCCCTCTCTAAGCCATGTAAAGCAGATGATTTGGTAGGGGTCAAGATTCAATGGGCATAGGGCTCATTACATATAAGGGGTCATAGTGTCTCATTCATGGGTGCCTTTGTCCAAGCCCATCAATTTCCTTTTATCTTTCTTTCTTTATTTTCTTTCAATATAGCATAAGGAGAGATTGAAGGTCACTGCCCTGGTGTGGTGACCAGGTGGTGGAAATGTCACCCACAAAAACCTATTGGAAATGAGAAGGTTAGCTGGTGATGAGACCCCCTTTCTCTGAGCCATGCAACTGAGAGGCATTACCCTGGTTTGGTGACCAGATGATGATAATGTCATACCACTAGATATCCATGAACGTGATAGGTCGGCTCGTGATGAGATCTCCTATCCTTCAACTAACCTTTTAAGCATTCTTTATTATATTGTGGGTCCCCTTTATTCAAAGATAAGCGTTTCATTGTTTTCTTGGTGATCCCTGGGTGAAGCATATGGAAGGTTTATATATGGATTTTTATCTTTTACCCAACACCAACCCCTCTGGGCCTTTAGCCCCTTCTTCCCATAGAATGAAGGACAATCCAGTCTTGGGTCAATACACCCTAAAATCCCAAGAGATAAGGAAACAAAGGGGAACAATGATGGAAAGCGGTAAGTATGCTCGAGAATGGTATGATGGTTCATTAAGGGAGTTTCCAGTAGCAAAACCATCCCCAAGGAAAACCACTTACTAGGGCACGATGTCAACCACCAAGGTGAAGCAGGGAAAAAGGCATAATGTCCAAGAACATATAATAAAATCTAGAGAAATATAAGATACAACATAATTAAATGGCTTAAATATTGAAATGATCCTCACCATAATACTGACTTGTACCTCATGGAGCAAGGCCCAATGCCTTCCGGAAGCCAGTTGGTGTGGTGGATGCCATCTCCAAAACTGTGACCATCTGTGGTGGTGAGTGGGTTTTCGATCTGTGCAAAAAGGGTATTGCTAGTCATGTAGTCTTTCGATACTCCATATCTGCAACCTGAGGGCTCGAGACATAATCTCCTTAGTTATCCACAAAATGGGGATAACATCTGGCTCATACTTGGGGACATGTGCTCACCATAGAGTGCATGAGAACCATAACATCTCCTAGTAGACCTGTGCCTACAAGGAAACATCAAACTGTCAAGTGCAGTATGGTGTACTCATCCTTGTTCTCATTTGATCATAATCCAAACCAAGTAAGCTAGAAAAATTAAATTTAGACATTTTTTCAATAAATTCTAAGTTAACCATGAAATCAATAGGGCAAGTAGAGAAATGAAAATGAAATTCATCTAAACTAGTATGAGAAATCAAGATGCAAATGCAGGGAATCAAAATGACTTACGTACTTACCTGGGGCACGAGCCTTGAAGAAGTCATGTGATCTGGATATGATATTGGAGAAGAGACCCATCTATCGACAACGCCATCTTTATTCCATCTAATGCTATCGGATAGTACCTTTCTTTGTTATACTTCTTCTTGATGATGTAAGGGCCAAGCCATAAATTGTTACCCTTCTGTTCATATCTAGGATTTCCCTTTCTTTTGTCCCACATGAGCACACGACTTCCTTCATTGAAATCGATGCAAGGTGTACTCTAATCATGTGGAGGCTATGTGTGGACTGTATCTTTGATGATTTCTTCATGTTTCTCATCTTCCTTCTTCAAAATTTGGATAGACCTTGGCTCCTTCCCATGGTATTTTGAAAGTTTGTCTTTGTATTGATCTGTCCATGGAAGAGGCATGTCTATGGAGTACTCTTGCATAGAAGCTAGCTCAGATGGATCATACTCAATGTTTTGTGGGAGTACATCAATGTTTTGATAAATTTGATAGACAAGTGATGGATCCATCACTTGTCTATCAAATTTATCTCGATTGTATAATATCTGAAAAGTGCCATCCCCCATAGGAATGTGTGCATGGGTGAGATCCATGCTAAGGAAACCCCCAAGAGTAGTAGACGAGCTCCTGGATAAAATCATCCCCCAAGCATCTGGAATGTCGATCACTAATATGTCCATGAGAATGTTGATATGTGGAAAGTCAATCAGGAAAACCAGAACATCCTCACATAACCCGAGGACTTTGACCTTTCTGGAATCAATACCACATACATTGCCATACAGTCGGGTTGTCTTAAAAACAAGCTGTTTCATTACCTTCAATGATATGACAATTGTTGAGGACCCTGAATCAAGCATGCAATTGTTCAAACGAAGGTCATTCACGCCTAGTGAAAGATAGAAATGAGGGTTCTTGTCCCTTGGACAATCAAGATACATAGTGTTTAACATGATGGGAGGATATTCCTTCTCGGTTGGCACCTATAATATTTTCAAAATTTCCCTTTTTACGGAAGGAATCCTACACGTCTCTGTCACTGGGATCATCATATTCAGTTTCCCAAACATGTTTGCAACATCTGTATTCAACTGAATGTCTTCTACATGAGTTGTCTTGGGAAGCAACTCACATACCAGTGGTGGAGGTAGTGGAGCCACCTTCTCCGCTGGTGGAAGAGGAGTATCATGATTTGACGAAGGCGATGAAGCATTTTTCTTCTGTAGGTTAGAATTTCCCTCCTCCTCAATTATTTCTTCTAATCATATATCAATTTACTTTAGGCCCAAAGTCTCCCCTATCTTTTGTTGGGTATGTGTTATATTCTTTGCATGTGTGTGTGTGTGGGTGCGTCAGATTTGTAAATTAATCCCGGATTAAGGGATTAGGGTTTTGGTATCTACGGAATACCTAAAAACATTGTATATATTGTATGGCGAATGGTGAAATTCGATATAACGAAAATAAGAAAGGTTTTCCCGGTTGAAGGTTTCCGGTAAAAATCTCTGTGTACTCTGTGTATGAGCCATTGATTAATTTCTGTATTTCTTAAGAATCTATATGCATTGCTTTACTTTGCAGGTTTGAAACTTACATCTTT
>SNQJ01S0000904.1:52040-75248 GCA_010110895.2 Picea sitchensis | reverse complement strand
ACTCTGTGTATGAGCCATTGATTAATTTCTGTATTGCTTAAGAATCTATATGCATTGCTTTACTTCGCAGGTTTGAAACTTACATCTTTCTCCTATTCTTCTGGCTTCATTGATTTGTTCCTGAGTAATCTGTTCATCGTTGAGATTGAAAATCATGAAGTTTATATCGTTAGGATAATCTTCGTTTTGTCGGGGGAACTCGTCTTCCCTGTGGGGATCTTGGCATGGGAGACACCAATATTCTAAATCAAGTGTCCCAACAAGTTTCAAAGTATCTGGGGCATTTGCTTCTTGTTGAGGTCTTGGTTTCCAACCGGTGACATCTCTCTATTGTCTGGAAAACTAAGGTCTGAGAGAAGATTGATTTCTTTCCACTGTAGTCATACGGTTCATACGATGATTCTTCACTTGATCAAACTAAATATTCATTTGGTTTATATTTTGAGTGAGGAGAGTAATTAGATCAGGAACACTGCTGTTGGAAACCTTAGTCCTTGTTTTTGTCTTGCTACGAGGGTACTACAAATGTTATATTTTTGATTCAAGGAGATTTTCTTCAATGTCGATACTTAACTCTTTAGCCTCTGCCAATGATGTGGGATTTTTATCTTTAAGAATGTATCTGAATTGTCCTTCAAAGGAATTCATGTAAAGGAGACGAACTGATGATGTTGTAGGACAATAATTTGTTGGAATTTGACTGTACAACCTGTCACATATGGAAATGAATTCCCTCACCGTTTCATTCTCCTTTTTCTTTATTTGATTGAATTGAGTCCCAAGTGTCCCACCATCTGATTTTGAATAAGGCCGAAAATGCATCATAGGTCGTGATATGATTATCGAGGATTCCTTTGAACCAATGAGCTTCTTTAGTCAATGATGAAGCAAATAGTCTCATGGCCACATCTTCTTGATCAATACCTGCATTGTCCATATCCTGGCCCATGACATAAATGTGGTCTTCGACAATTATCACATTGTTTCCTAGAAACTTTGGAAACCACTTGTTGACATTTGTTGGCATTTGGTTAGGGTAACCTTGGATATTGGTCATGTTAAGGGGTTTGTAGAGGTCTCTTTCTCAAGGGAGAGCCATTGGATTAAGGGGAAGGGATTTATGGAAAAGGGTTTTAGCAATAAAAGACTTGAGAGGAGGCCTTCTTTGGTAAACCTTAGAAGGTTTGAACCTCCGAGGGGGAAAAGGTTTGGGGAAAGAATGTTTTTGGGAAGGTGGAGTCGCCAGATGGGTTTCAAAATGAACTCATAAAGAAAGGTGGAAAGGGAACTTCCCTCAGGTGGAGTCGCCATGAAAGCTAAGGGAAAGGATTTGGGATAGCTTCCCAAAGTGTCGTTAGGGTACGAAGAAGATTCAAAATATTCCCTGACAACATCACCAAAATGTTATAGCACAAGTTGTAGGTTGGGAAAATCATGACCCAACCACACGGAAAGTGCTACAACTTGGGAATTCTACACCCAATGCCACCTGGATGTAGGTCCCACACTTCAAGGGTGACTAGGTCACTCTAGGGAGGCGATCTCGGTGACCCTAGGGGGATTGAGATGGAGATGGAGGGTAATGGAAGTGAATCCCCTAGAGGTCAAGTCTAAGTGGAATAAAAGGTAGGGAAATATGCCTTGCAATTCAATTAATTGTTGCCCCACATGTATAATACTTCTCCGGATGATTGTACCTGCCCAAGACACAAGAAAAGACACTTTGCAATGATATATGTTAGTTGGATCAACAAGTTAAGATTGATTTCCCTATTTTGCAGTAGCAGATAACAATATATATCAGCAAGTAAAATATCTTGTAATCTTCTCAATAAATGCTAGAGATCAAGTAGAAAGTACAAGAGAAAAGACTAGTAAATGACTAGCTAAACTCAAGATGAGAAACCAATATTGTAGCATAAAAAGATAAGGATGTTGTAAACACTTTTCTACAACAAATATATCAGCCTTATGGCTGTAACATTCAATGTATTACAGAAATAAAATCAGCCACTGAAATCTCCTCTAACTTTGCGAAAATGTGTGCTAGACCAATGGGAGTAAGTGTGCAAACTTTGAGCAAAATCCAATTTTTGATAAGAGAGTTATTCAAGCAAATGAGTTAGGGTTTCTGTAGCCCTAATGGCTGAAGACGTAATTTTTTAACAACAAAAAGAAGTGGCCCCTTGATGGGGATTCCCAAGTGGTTATGAGGTTCCCAAGTCACAAGGAGTACAATCCACTTTGCAAGAAGTAAAAATGACCGAAATTCACGTTTGCCTATGCAATATTTTGTTTCTCCAATGCAAGAATAAATGACTAGTGCCTTTACTATTGGGTTAATGGGGTCATGAAAAGAAATATCTAGAGAAGCTACCTCCTTGGGTGTGTAAGACCTTTTACTTCCCAAGGCAAGTTTCTCTAGCTAGGGTTTAAGCTAAGAGGGTGTATGCCCTTATACTTCTCTTAGCAAACCCTAGTGAAATCAATGAGATGAAGCATAGAATGATGAATAATATGGTGGGGGTGTATGCCCTTATACTTCCCACCTAGTTCCTAGCACAATAACCTTGACTTGAAACAAATGATAGCAAGAGAGTAAAAACCATACCGATTCAAGGAAAAATGCCAAGATAATCCACCACAATAGCAAGAGAAAAGCCTTCCAAGGCTAGCGCATCACTCCCATCAACCATAACATCAAGAGATAACCATAACAAGTGCTAAAGAGATAAAAGAGCCAAGAGGGCCAAAAATTTCAGACCAAGTCCTCTCACAAGAGGAATAGTTATCATTAAAATGAGATCTTATGATCTCTATTTATACAAAATGTAGCTAACATAGCTTGTCCACAAATTAAGGAGTAAAACATAAGATTAGGGGTCAACAACCCTAATATTTCCCCTTTAACAAAGTAATACTAAAAAAATCATTTAAAATTTCACTTTTTGCACAAATAAAACCCTAATCTAGGAGGACATCACCCCTTTAGGGGATGTTTTGCAACTTTGAGGAAGTCGTTGGTGTTGGAGAAGCATGGATAGGCATCCAAAGGCCACGTGTCATGCATCTAAGCACTCTCATCATGGTGAAAACCCTTCTCCTCCTCAAACGTACATGTGTCAAAGAGTGGCACCTCACCACCATGCCCTAGCTCCCAAGATTATGACGTCAAACTCAAAAGTGGAACATTTTCCCCTCCTGGGAAATTCGTTTGGTAAGCAAGGGGTGGGCCAGGTTGTCCAAGTCATCATCAAGGCTGTCCAAGTATGATCTCTCACATCTGGCATGCGGGCCCCTGGCATCCAACCTGTGGGATTGTAGCCCCATGGAAGCCCAAGGGGTCATAGTGTCTCATTCATGGGTGCCTTTGTAGAGGGTGTGTGGTACCTTCGTTCGCAAATGCACGTTTTCCAAGCCCATCAATTGCCTTTTATATTTCTTTCTTTATTTTCTTTCAATATAGCATAAGGAGAGATTGAAGGTCACTTCCCTGGCATGGTGACCAGGTGGTGGCAATGTCACCCACATACACCTAATGGAAATGAGAAGGTTGGCTCGTGATGAGACCCCCTTTTTCTCAGTCATGCAACTGAGAGCCATTGCCTCGGTTTGGTGACCAGATGATGACAATGTCATACCACTAGATATCCATGGATGTGATAGGTCGGCTCATGATGAGACCTCCTATCCTTCAACTAACCTTTTAAGCATTCTTTATCATATTTTGGGTCTCCTTTATTCAAAGAGGCGAAACATCTGGAAGGTTTATATAAGGATTTTATCTTTTACCCAACACCAACCCCTCTGGGCGTTTAGCCCCTTCTTCCCATAGAATGAGGGACAACCCCTTCTTGGGTCAATACACCCTAAAATCCAAAGAGATAAGGAAACAAAGGGGAACAATGATGGAAAGTGGTAAGTATGGTCAGGAATGGTACGATGGCTCATTAAGGGAGTTCTCAGTGGCAAACCCATCCCCAAGGAAAACTACTTACTAGGACACAATGTTAATCACAAAGGTGAAGCAGTGAAAAAGACATATTGTCCAAGCACATATCATGAAATCTAGAGCAATATAAGATACAACATAATCAAAAGGATTAAATATTGAAATGATCCTCACCATAATACTGACTTGTACCTCATGGAGCAAGGTCCACTACCTTCCGGAAGCCTGCTGGTGTGGTGGATGCCATCTGCAAAACTATGACCATCTGTGGTGGTGAGTGGGTTTCCATCTGTGCAAAAAGGGTATTTATGGTCTTGTAGTCTCTCGACACTCCATATCTGCAACTCGAGGGCCTCAAGACATAATCTCCTTAGTTATCTACAAAATGGGGATAACAGATTGCATTGCTCTATGATCTATGTATTCTAGGTCTTGATCTCGACCCACAAGATTCCTCTCCTTTTCGATCTAGAAAGTCATCTCAGATTCGAACTCAGCTCTCTAGTCTCGAATACACCTTTATCTACACAATGATTCATTCATGGAAACACGCGCACTGTTCCAATTTCTCAACTATGGAATTACACACACACACACACACATTGACATGGAACAAAACACGATCGCGATGCTTTCATTTGCTTGATTACTGTACACAATTTCATAAATGTATCTCTGCCCTATTATACAATCAAGTTTTTTTTCCCTTGGGCCCGATTTTTCTCTCTAATTGGTCTCTTCTCGACCTTGTCCCGATTTTTCACTAATTTGGCCACACTTTACATGCCCTAAGGCTTACAATTTTATGCACAAAAGATTTGATACTTGAATTGGTTCACATCATAGTTTGACTCCACAATATATACCATTATTCCTACAATCTCTCTAAGATCCCATTAGAATTAGATATCTTCTCAACAAGGTAGATTCGATTACATATTGAGTTCTCCAAACCAACTCCCATTCTAAAACCATCAATCTAACTCTATCCCATGCAATTCTTCTAGAATCAAATAAGAACATAGAAAATTACAATAATTTGAAGTTAGGGAATCCACTCCCTCAATAAATTCAAAGACCCCTAAGGCCTAATCAACAAAGTTGGTTTTGGAGTAAAAATGCTCCTGCATTAGACTTCCAAGGTTAAAATTTTCATGATCTCCTAATCACGAGTCTTCATTTGTTGAATTCCTCCTGGATCCCAAATCTTATGCTCCTGCTCACTTGCCTTGCTGCCTTGCCGTTGCAACCTTCTAGGATCCCATACTTTACTCAATTGCTTCCCAATTACCCCACTGAGGTAATCTCTCTCAACTAACTGCATTTTGTGGTTGACTGCCTTTCTCAACCCATGGTAATTCCATCTGATTAACTTCTTCATTAGCTTCCAAATTTCATCAATTTCAATATCCATCTCTGCCTTTCGCTGGCTCTGTCTGTCATATGGACTCTGTATGGCTACTGCCAACTCCTTTTTCACCTGGTTGCTTTCATCCTCCTTATTGTCTCTCAAGACAATATTTTGGTTTGCACATTTCTTCTTCTTGGTCGGAATGGCCTCAATTCTGCAACCTCAAAGTTCCTCTGTTTGAAATTTATTTTCTAGCTATGTATCTCTTACAAAACTCCAAAGAGCATTATTGTGCTCTGATACCACTTGATGAAATCAAGTGGTGCAATATTCTTCTCGCGCTCTGATACGACTTGATGAAGACTGATTATGGGTTCACAAAGTTTAGTTTACTCGATAGGTTTGATCCTTAGACCTGTGGGTTATCTGTCCCACACATGGACTGAAATATGTCCATGGAAGCAATAAAACTCGATCAATCCCCTTCTATGCTTACTCTGAAATTTCAAAGACACCCATATGGATCTCAGACTTCTGAAGTTCATAGGAGCTTCACCGATCTCATGCAAGATCTCGTTTTGTCCATATAGAGGTTTCATGCTCGATTCTCGCCTCCTTCATCTCTAGGCGCTAAAGAACAAACATTGAAGTCTCAATGCTAATTCTTCGTAGGAACTTATGCTAGAACCAAGCATTAAAGGCGTCGTCATCGAAACTTTCATTAGAGTGCCAACATACGATGTTCAACTTCGTCCTGACGATATATCAGACCTGGCAAAACTGGAGCCCACTTTGATTTCTGCTCCAACAAATGCTACCACGAGCCTTCTTCCCAAACCATTGATCTAGTTCGCTTAAATAAATCCTCGCAGTTCATCTAATCGTTGTGCACATTGTCGATATACTTTACCTTTACTGTCATCAGCCTCCTACTCGTCGTCAACACAATTTCCAACCATGTCGTCGTCGACGATTCCCAAAATGGATGTCATCGTCGACAATCCTATGGAGATTAAGTCCCGACATAATAAAGCCCCGACGATACAATTCACCGATGATACACCAATATCCACGATTCGATCTTAGCCATTGATCTCTTGTGATCAACGATCACACTCCTTTTCCTTCTTTCCAATGCCCTCTTGCTATCGACATACCAACTGCTACGCATCCTTCCAAAGGTCATTGATCTAACTCACTCAGAGTAGATCTCGACTATTGATCTCTTTAACTTCGTCGTCGTCGGAACTAAAGACTTTGTAGTCCCGATCCAACAAATCAAACTCTCGAAAATTAACGAACCCCGACGATATACCCTCAATGACTCCAAAGGATCTTCGTCGTCGATCTAGAACGATCAAGGGCTATGATTCCTTCAGTTTCTAAGACTTGAAACAATCCAGAATGTTGTACCTTGAGCCATTGATCTTAAATAATCAACGATCATAATCAAGTCTCTCTCCTCTGCATCTCTGAACCCTCTTCGGAATTTACAAACCCTTCGGCTCACTTCGATTGCATTGCTCTACGATCTAAGTATTCCCGGTCTTGATCTCGACTCGTAAGATTCCTCTCCTCTTTGATCTAGAATGCAATCTCAGATCCGACCTCGGCTCTCTGGTCCCGAATACACCTTTATCTACACAAGGATTCATTCATGGAAACACACACACAGTCCCAATTCCTTAACTATGGAATTACACACACACATTGACAGGGAACAAAACACGATCACGATGCTTTCATTTGCTTGATTACTGTACACAATTTCAGAAATGTATCTGTGCCCTATTCTACAATTAGGTTCTTTTTCCCTTAGGGTCAATTTCTCTCTGGCCCGATTCCTCACTAATTTGGCCACACTTTACATGCCCGAAGGCTTACAATTTTATGCACAAAGGATTTGATACCTGAATTGGTTCAGATCCTAGTTTGAAACCACGATATCTATCATTATCCCTACAATCTCTCTAAGATCCCCTTAGACTTCGATATGTGCTCAACAAAACTTCGATTACATATTGAGTTCTCCAAACTAGCTCCCATTCTAAAATCATCAATCTAACTCTATTCCATCCAATTTTTCTAAAATCAAATAAGAACATAAGAAATTACAATAATTTGAAGTTAGGAAACCCACTCCTTAGTAAATTCAAACACCCCTAAAACCTAATCAACAAAGTTGATTTTGGAGGCAAAATGCTCTTGCATCACAAACATCACATCACAAACATCACATCACAAGACAAGGACGTCATATTCGAGAAGCCAAACAAACATGCAACCACATGGAGATGCTTGCATGCGTTTCTTTTTCATGGGTATTTCTTGCAGTAGCATGACAATGTGAACCTGGTCATGGTTTAAGATTCCAATGCTGGCCTTGTAACTTCAAGATTCCAATGCTGGCCTTGTAACTTCAACCGTGGCAAATCTTGGGTTTATGTTCCTTCAAGACTTTCTGTAAGGAGTAAGCTAACTAGGGAGCAAACACACCCTCTTTTTAGGCAAAAAAATGGGCTTGAATCTGGTTAGATTTTCAGGGGTAGTCCGAGTTTTGCATGGATCAAAATTCCATGCATTTCAGAATCTTACCCCAACTTTTGCCCCATTTTAAACCAACCCAGATGCTCAGAAAATTGATCAAGATTCTGGTTTGGGTGGAAATTTAAAATGGAACCGTCAAAAAACCTACTGGAAAAATAACTGGAGAAGAAAAATTGCTCCCGAGTTAACCTACTCCCTTTCTGTGATTTGCAACGAATTCTCTTTTGACACACATTTGCATGAGTTCTTTGACAGAGATATCAAGGGATTGCCGATCTTCCTTCCCGACCAAGAGCTTCGCTTCCGGCACAATGTGGACGGCTCAGTCAGCATCAATATATGGCACATAAAGTTGTTTCCTTTGTGAAACTTTGCCTTTCCCTCACTACATTTCATAAAGTGGCATATTCTTGTTGGCGTGAATTCTGTGCCTCTCTCTCCTCTCTCTGGCCAACCGATCTAGGAATAAGAAGCGGTAGAGAAACCCTAAACGCCTTCACATGGATCACACGTCTGCTGAGTTAACTGTTTCAAAAGACAGAACGGGGAGACGAACCGATCGTTAGCGTTCTCAGACCATTGGCATCAGGAGAATTCCTCTCTCTGCGTGCTATCTGCATAGAAGGGAACTATAGTACCAGGGCTGAGACATTGGCAATATATTCATTCTTAACCTCACAGAGAACCTTTGGTGCGCCTACAAAGAAGATCTGAGCCAGGGCTACTCAACGAGGCGAGAAAAATGTGCATCCCTCCCACAAAAGTTTACAGCAGAATTATTGTACTGCATTGTATTGTGTGGTGTAAAAACTGGATGTACAGAAGGAGAATGCTGTGCAGCTACAGATAAGAAAGGTTCGGTATTTGGTTGTTACAAGCACACATTCCTATCTCTCTTGTTTGATCAAATCGTTGCCCGTTTGAAGGAGTCTTTGAGGACGTGAGGACCATGAGTGCCCTTCACAATCTGATAAACATACCTCGATTTGATCATAGACATGTGGTATTTGTTCGAAAATGGCTGCCTGCAACATGGTCTCTCCTCTAGCTTCCCTCCATTCTAATCTTGGCGCCACTAGCCATCTTTCGGGTTTTAAATCAACTACCATTTCTCCAGCTAACTTGTCTCCGAAGCATAGCTTCTCTGCATCATTTCCATCAATTGACCGATTTTGCGGCGCGGTGAAAATCTATAATTTTGGATGGAAAATTACTGTTATCAAAGTTGAAAGGACATCTCAAGCTGGCTCTTCCAACAAAATTTAAGTTGAAGTTGAAAGGACATATCAAGCTGGCTTTTCCAACAAAATTTATGTTGGAAATTTGCCATGGCAGGTTGATGATAATAGCCTGCTACAATTATTCAATGAACATAGAAAGTTTTTTGAAGCAAGAGTTGTATGTGATAGAGAAATTGGGCTTGGAGGCCAATTTCTCATCATAGAGTGAAATTAATGATGCCATTGATTCCCTTGATGGCATTGATATGGCGGGGAGGCCCTTGAGAGTGAACATAGCTTTCATGGTTCATGAGAGATCTTTTCATTGTATACCTTGTGGCAAGAACGGACATGGATCAAAGATATGTAGGATCCCATGCAAGAAGATTAGAGAACAGCATAAACAAAAGGAAGATAAAAATAAAACTCATGAACCAATTCAATTTGTTATTGCTCATTGCATTAGTAGCATAAATGAAGAATTGTTCAAAACTTCATTCATTTGTTTTTTAGATAGATGTTTGGTTGCTTGATATTGATGCAACTTGCCACATGATTTTTTGGAGAGACTTATTTTAAAAATTGAATGAAAATGTTTATGGTGGAGTACGCTTTGTAGATGGATCCAGTCTCAATCCTACAAGATTTGGCACCATCAAACTCAAACTTCCTTGAGTTGTAGAGGCACTTGCTCTCTCTTGTGCACATTCAATAGCAAGGCCATTCCATTCACATGTTTGATGAAAAAGTTGAAATAAGGAGGTCTTTCGACAATATGGTCATGATAAGGAGGTTTTCCGATAATATGGTTATCATGGCAAGATGGGAGGATGAAAAATTGTTGAAGTTGAAAGAGACATCTGCATGGGCACAAAATTATGCATGCATATCTCACCATGATGAAGGTACACTTTCTTCCAATATTTTGTGGCATGCTAGATTTGGGCACATCAACTATGATATTCTTCTTATGGTGAAGAAAAATGGTGTTTCTGATCTGCCTATCATTCCAAAGAATTTGCAACAATGTGAGGCTTGTATCCTTAGTAAACACAACAAACAACATTTTCATGATTCCACCTCAAGAGCACATAGAAAGCTAGAATTGATACACTCTGATTTGTGTGGCCCCATGCTTGTTCCATCTACCTTTGGTAATAGATATATCATGAATTTTATTGATGATCACAACAGGATGTGTTGGGTATATTTGTTGAAACATAAGTCTCAAAAATTTGAATCTTTAAAAAAATTTCGTCTATAGAATGAAAATGAAGTGCAATCTCGTATTGACACTCTTCGTACTGATAATGGAAGTGAATACACTTCCAATGAGTTTGAAAGCTATTTTCTCCAACACGGGATCAAACATCAAATCATTGTTTCATACAATCCTTATCATAATGGTGTAGTAGAAAGAATGAACATGACACTCTTGAATATGGTAGGTTCAATGTTATTTTTCAAGAATGCGAAGTTGATGTTTTGGGTTGATGCAATTCTATGTGCAATGTATGTGAGAAATATGAATCCATCTCATGCTCTTGGGAACAAGACTCCTTATGAAATGTGGTATGACCACATTCCTTTGGTGAGACATATTAGGGTTTTTGGTTCCACTTGCTATGCCTTAATTCCTAAGGAGAAAAGAAACAACCTTAGTGCAAGGAGTCAAAAGTTCATATTCCATGGGTACTCAAATACCATCGAGGAAAACTGTCTTTATGACGAGGCAAACAAAAAATTCATTCTTTCTTGAGATGTGTTTTTTTTTTAATCCACTAAGAATAACAAGATTGTTGAGCAACATCTTGATCATTTGGATAGAATTTATTCCATGTAAATACATATCATGATTTTGATAATGAGATTCCACATCTGGAAGGGGGGATCCCTATCTTGGATCATTCTTTGGAGTCTCCTTTTGAAGTTCCATCTCCCCCTTATGAAGAAGATCCAACCACTTCATCATAATATGGTGTTCAATTGAATGATGTGATTGAGAGGATCGAAGGGTTGAACCTTGATGGGAATGTAGAATCAACTCAATCAATGGATCAACATGTATTATCTTAGAAAGGTCCACCAAAGTGGCTCATAAAGAAACTTGAAAGTGTTCATCCTGATGAAGTTGGAAAGACAAGAACCAAAATTTCTACAAGACAAGATGGAGGTGATGTAGATAATTCAAATTCATGTGATGTAAATGATATTGACATTTTATTTGATTGTGAACTAAATTTATCTACTGACATTGAACCAACTTCCTTTGAAGAAACTGCTTCTCATGATGAGTGGAAAGAAGCTATGAAGAATAAGTATGATGCTCTCATCAAGAATGAGACATGGAAGCTGGTGGATCCTCCAATTGGTAGAAAATCAATTGGTTGTAGGTAGTTCTACAAGAATAAGTACAAATCATATGGTTCACTTGAAAAGCATAAAGTGAGGCTTGTGGAAAAGTGATTTGCACAAAAACAAGGCATAGACTATGATGATACTTTTGCCTCCACAAGAAAATGGGCTACCATTTGTGCATTGTTGGCTTTGGCATCACAAAACGACAAAGCCATCACAGAATAGGTGGAAGATTCATCACATGGATGTGAAAACAACCTTCTTGAATGGATATTGGAAGGAGAATGTCTACATGTCTCAAACAAAAAGATTTTCTATGAAGGTGTAATGTTCCCAAGCTCGACTAAGGTTCATTACATGTGGAAATACACTTAAAATAAATTTTTTTATGCTGCTAACTAATCTTGTAGCTTAACAACTACATGAATACACATAGATTTGACCATTCTGCTATCATTAATTTAAATGCATATACAACATGCTAAAACAAACATGAATGCAACTAATTAAATCCATAGACAACATCATATAAACCATTAATATACACAGAGTTAAAACACAACAATTTAACTCATAAAATTACCACAAACATAGATCAACACATATCTTTTCATAATAGTGGTGCAACCAACTTCTTGGGATGGATGTTCCAACCAACCATATACCTGTTGTTCTAGATATCAACAACAAGTCACCCCTAATATAGGCTAGGAATCCCCAAAATACAGTGCCTCTCTCTATCCACTCACATCTCTGCAAAATCCCACAACCCACTGGATTTTCCTACAACTATCCTGATTTCCACCATCTCTCTTCCACACACTTTCCCAACCCAAAGAATGTACCCATTCACTTCTCTCAGTCCATTAGGCTGTACCATTCATAATGTGTCCCTTTCACTGCTCTAATTCCATCGGGTTGCATCATTTTACTAGAGTCTCTAGCATAGGTGACCGAGAATCTCACTACTGGGATCTCAAGGAAGCTCATTGCTAGGAAAATGACCAGGGAAAAAGACAATAATGTCTTCTTATTTCAATGCAACTCACACGAGATTTCACTCTTCAGGCCTAACAACCCGGTTCTTCAGTCTTCAATTCCAAAAATGCTCCAAAATGCTCTAGAATTCACCCTCCTTGCTGCTCTAGCTCCAACGTTCTTTTCCTTTGTTCTCTACTTGTTGTTCATGCAAAAACACAAATGTCAAAAATTGTTGTTCCCCCCATACATATTAACTCTTCCTTGTTTTTTGCTTGACCCATAATTTTCCCAAGCTGAGTGTACTTTAGTCCAGTTCCTCAATAACTATGGGACGTGATTGATTACACCCACCCTCTTACAAAAATTCAATGATTGAGTTTTTCCACACTCAAGGGAAAATCGAAAGGTTCACTCAAGGCATTAAAATCAAGAAAAAGATTTGGGAATTAAACTCATGGATAAAACCCACTTTTAGACCCCTCCCCTCTTGTGGATTAATCAAATCCCATCTCTCTATCCATGTCCCCTAGCAGTCGACATCACATTTTGTTTATTAAATCAGAAATACAATTCACATTTTACATCTCTTGGTCATAGCTACATTCATATCTACATTATGCATCAATTAAATTGGGGATTATAGTGTGGATGTTACATTTCTCCTCCCCTACAATTGTGCAACGTCCTCGACACACAACACTATGCCGAAAAACATATACAAATTACATCACAAGATTCATAAAAGAAAAAAAATTATGCAATTTTTTTACCCTTTTGCAGCAGTTCCAATCATGTTCTCTCGTTTTTTGTCAACCTTCCGACCGAAAAATGTCCCCCCTTCACTTCCCTCAGTCTATAAAGCTGCACCATTAACTTATCAAGGCTGTCAATGTAGGTGACCAGGAGATTTGAGACGGGGTTCCAAAATTCTAGATGCCCAAAAAGGAGTCTTGCATTTTGTTTTCTTCAAAATTGACAAAAAAATGCGAGTATTCCTCCTGCATAGTTTCTTGGTTCTCCCATGTTGTGTCTTCAGGACCGTAGCATGTCTGTTGAACCTTTACCAGAAATATAGCTTTGTTCCTAAGCACTTTGAATTTCTGGTTCATAATGCACACTGGATCCACCTAGAAGTCTCCTTCGTGTTCCACCTGGATCACAGAATAATCAATTATGTGGTTAGGGTCAAGCATATATTTGTTTAATAATGACACATGAAATGCATTATGCAATCTCATGGATGCAGAAAATGCTAGCATGTATGGAACTAGCCCTATCTTCTCTAGGATTTCAAAAGTCCCACAATATTTTGCTGCCAAATTTGGTCAACAACCTAATCTTAGCGAACTTATCTTCATTTTAACCTTTAGAAATACATGTTCACCCACTTTGAAATATTTAAAAGTTATGTTGTTGTCTACATAACTCTTCTACCTATTCTGGGAAACCTTTAAATTCTGCTCGATCCTTGTCATTTTCTCTTTCATTTCCTTCAACAACTTTGGTCCAATGACAACTCTGTCTGTCAGGTTATCTCATCTCACAGGTGTGTAACACCTCCTGCCAGATATAATTCTTTAAAAGAGCTCATTTTTAATGAGGCATGATACCCATTATTGTAGGAAAATTCAACTAAGTGGATATAATATTCCCACTTGGACAACTGATCCATCACATAGATTTTGAGAATGTATTCGATTATTCTGTTGGTCCTCTCTATTTTCCCATGAGACTTTGGGTGATACACTATACTGAGATTTAGATTTTTCCCAAAGCCTTTGAATAAACCTTTCCAAAAATTGGATGTAAACTTTGGATCTCTATCTGAAACGATTTCCTTGGGCAATCCATGTAGTCTGACAACTTCTTTCATGTAGATCTCTACAATATTTGTTTCCTTGTGTGTAGTTTTTATTGAGATAAAATGTGCATCCTTAGTCAATTTTTCCACGACCACCATGATGGAATTGTGTTGTTTCACTATTCTAGGAAGCTTGGTAATAAAATCCACTGTGACTACCTCCCATTTCCATTCTAGAATGGAAAGTGGCTGTAACAACCTAGTTGGATGTCTATGCTCAATTTTCACTTTCTGGCACTCTAGACACCTAGCTATGTAATTAACCACTTCTTTCTTCATTCCAGGCCAACAATATTCACTCCTCACAACTACAATGAATTTCTAATATCTTGGGTGTTGAATGTAGGGTACATTATGCATTTCTCTCATCATTGTATTTTTCAGCTCACCGGAGTTTGACACACATACCTTGCCTTGGTATATGAGAACTCCATTTTTCCTTAGCTTGAAATCTTTAAATTTCTGCTGCAACTCATCCTGTTGTAATGCTCCTCTTATTTGCAAGTAACATTGGTATGAGTTTGCTACTTCAATAATTTTATCTGTCAAATTAGTTCTGTGATGCTGATGGTTTCCATATGCATCTCATGCACCCTTTTGTTGAGTGCATTGACCACCTCATTTTATTTGACTTTGATGTGTTTGATTTCGAAGTCATACTCACTTGTAAATTCAAGCCATCTAGTTTTATTGGAATTCAATGTCAGTTTTCCAAACAAATGTCCAGACCATAGTGGTCTGTCCTTAGCTCAAATATTCGACCCATGAGGTAGTGTCTCCACATTTTTTGTGCATGAACAATGGCTACTAATTCCAGGTCACGTGTAGCTTAATTCCTCTCATGTTCATTCAATTTATTGGACTCATAACATACCACATGATCATTTTGAGTGAGGATCTCACCGAGCCCTTCCTTACATGCATTAGAGCACACAAAAAAATATTCATCTAGGTCTGCAATCTTCAATATTGGTGCACTGGTCAATATGTCTTTCAATCGTTGAAATCTATATTCACATTCAAGAGTCCATGCAAATTTCACTTCCTTCTTCTGCAAGGAAGTGATGGGGCTTAGAATATTTGAAACTCCCTTTATGAATTTTCAGTAATAACCTACAGGACCCATGGAAGATCTGACCTCTGCAACATTTCTTGGTGCTGGCCATCCTCTAATGGCCTTTATTTTCTCTGGATCAACTGCTATTCCATTTGCTGAAATAATATGACCCAAGTAGTGAATCTTCTTTTGATAGAAGACACACTTACTCATTTTGGCATACAACTTATGTTCTCTTAGAACTTTCAACACCATTCTTAAATGTTGCTCATGTGCCTCCTCTGTTTTTGAATAGATGAGTATATCATCTAGGAACAAAATTACAAACTTGTCCAGATATTCCCTGAACACTCCTTTCATCATGGACACAAAATTAGCAGGGGCATTTGATAGTCCAAATGGCACTACCACAAATTTATAATTCAAGTATCTTGTCTTGAATGTTGTCTTGTTGATGTCTTCTTCTTTTATCCTCACTTGGTGATAACTTGATCTCAATTCAATCTTTTAAAATATTCTTTCACTTTTCAGTTGATCGAACAAATCATCAATCCTTGGCAAGGGGTATTTTATTTATTTATGGTGACCTTATTTAGCTATTTGAAATCAATACACAACCTTAAGGTTCCATATTTTATTTTTACAAAAAACATTGGGGACCCCAAGGTGACACACTTGGGTGTATATATCCCTTATTTAACAATTATTCAAGCTGCATATGCAACTCTTTCAATTCTTGTGTGCCCATTCCGTATGGTGTCTTGGACATTGGGGCAACTCCTAACACCAAATCAATAGAGAAATCAATGTCTCTGTTTGGTGGTAGTCCTAGTATTTCCCTAAAAACATCTTCAAAATACCTCAGGATTGGATGGTCTTCAATGCTTGACATTTTATCTCTAGCTGCCTCTTCCATACGGCCAACAAAAAATTGACATCCCTTCCCGAAACTCTTTTTTAGCTACATGGATGAAATCTCTCTAACAACTATAGCTCTTGGAATGCCTTGAACCTTGCCTTGCTACCCTTCCTCATCAAGACAAACGATTGTATTGTTGTAACATTCTAGGACAACATGGTGTTTTTCCAACCAATCCATGCTAATTAGACAATCATATGAACCTAATGGTATGATGTTCACATCTACCTTTGTGGTGAGTGCATTCATGTCTATTGCACAATCATTAACCAACTCATTGATTTTCCTATTATCCCCTGTGGCTAATTGAACTAACCAAGATTTCTTATGCTTACTTATTTGTAAGTGAAATCTTTCAACAATGTTAGAGTTTATGTAACATTGGCTAGCTCCATAATCAATTAAAATTGCTATGGGATGGTTGTCAATCTTACCTTCCACTTTAATCATGGGGGATTGATACTTTTCTTGCATGTTGTCCAAGGCTACATAAATCCTTGGCATGTTTCCGCCCATGTCTTCCACTGTTTCATCCTCTTGAATGTTATGAATAGTCCCCATCCTTTCTCCTTTGTGAGGGAAGTCCTTATAGTAACGATCTCCATCACATCCCCAACATTTTATAGGCTGCTTTCCTGGCCTTTTCCCAACCAAATCTACCATCTCATGCTCATTCTAAGCTGATCGACCTTGCAGATTGGCTTATGATATGTTCTTGAAAAATGGTGGCTTAAAAGGTTTTTCCCATTTCTCCCTTTTCCCTTTCATATTTCCATTCCAATTTCTTTTGAAGACTAGTCTCCCTTTGCTCTGCTCATAAGTATGTTTTTCTCTCCTTATGGCCTCCTTCAAGGTCCTAGGGTAATCATATTGTATCTTGTCACTGTATAAGAGAGGTAACCCACTCAAAAACCTTTGGATTTTGACTTTATCATCCTTTATGAAGCCAACATACTTCAACAACTCAAATAACCTTTTCTCATATTCATCCATTGACATGCTTCCCAATTTAAGTTCAGATAACTCTTTCATCTTCCTTTTATAGTATGCTCTGACACATATTTCTCTTGGAAATATCCTTTGAATTGTCTCCATGAGACCTTCTCATCAAGGTGTTTGGCTTGTTTAAGCTGATCCCACCACATGATTGCCTTTCCTTGCAAGTGGTAGGTTGCAATTATTATTTCTACCCTGGAGGGGTAATCATCCAGCTAGAAATATTTCTTCATTTCCAACAGTCAGACATTAGCCTCTTCTTCCTTTCTATTCTCACTATTAAAAATTGGTGGCTTGATTTTCATGAGTTCACCTTGCAAGATATCTAACTTAGGCCTTTTCCTTTGCATTCTGATAGGAGACAAACTTGGGCTACTCTCTAGCCCTAAACTTGCATGTGCTCTCCTAATGCATTGCCTTGGAGAATTATGGCCCCTACTCATGCTTCTTGATTTCCTATCATTCCCATGATCATCCCTTCTGATATGGGATCTTGATGGTTCCACTTGTATGGCACTAGCTACTTGCTTTGAAACATATTCTTTGTTGACTTGTTTGTATAGCGTATTTATAATTTGTAGCATCTCCTCTTGAGATTTCATAATCTTTTCATTATCATCCCTATAAATCCACACTTCTCTCTGTAGGATTCTCATAGTTTCAACCAACTCTACATGCTCCTCTCTGCCTCTTCTTCCATTGGATTATGTCTCAACATTTCCCATGCTGCCATATAACTTTTTGAATTCATCCTCATAGCCATAAGATATTCAAGCATCCTCCATGAATATGGTTCTCATACATGAACCAAACTTACCTCCTAAACCTCTAAATTCTGCAAGAATATGTGCAAGAAACATAATTTCTGTTAGACATAAATATATATACACATTTTTGGAAATATAATTCACAATTTTTCTTCTCTTTGGGCCACTAGTCATCTTCTTTTGAGTTGACTATAAAATCTACTGCTCATAATTTTATTTGGGTGTGCATGAATAGATTCCTCTCACTAAGATCTTTCCAATGACTATTCATTTTCTCAATTTTGAGCTCTGAGAAGAAAGTGATGCCCCTCTAAAGTTTCCATCATTTATCCCCATGACGACATCATCATTTCCTCTTGGCATCCACGTAGGACACCTTACACACATCAACTGGCGTGGACCCATCCTTTCACGACTTGGTTATAGTTTCCAAAATTTTGGATATCCTGGTTTTTAAACCTATGGATATCTGACCATCCAATATTCTCCACACCTCCAGATATCCGATATCCAAAATCTGGAACTTCATAGAGGTCCCTGTTTATTGAAATCTTCAGATCCTCGAATCTCTGGATGTGTAGGTTTTGTTTGCATGGTTCCACCTATATTGACCACCTAAAAATTCCTCATTGGCTCTTCTTTACCAATGTGTGCCAAATGATAGGGCGCCACTTGTATCCATATTATTGGTTGCTAGATGAGTGAGTCCCATCCCCAAATCTTCACATCCTTGACACCACTTGCACGTTCGCCAGATAGGACGATGATGAATCACCGAGATCAATGGATCTAATATTTTGCGAGATTTTAAGGTGCTTGACCTTTAACCTTCCCTTTTTGATTCCACATGTCAGGGTTCCACATCCGACGTTTGGCACTTTTGGAAGACCTAATTCTTGGAATTTTTAGATTTCTGGTTCTTTCGGATTTTGTGATGGTCCTAGTTCCATCATCTAGCATCTGCCCATATGACCTTCCACATGGACCTGATGTGGCAGGATGACTAAACAAATGACTTGACACCACTGACACCTTTTTTTGACATGTCATCTAACGGGTCATCCAAAGTTAGATGTTTTTCAAATTTTTTTTCAAGAATTTCCATTTTTCCAAAATTCTCATGGTTCCTGCTCTTGGTTCTATCATTTGACACCCGACCCCATGACCTACCATGCAAATTTGTTGACTAACCTTCTATTCAACATGGATTTTGATAGGGTGTTGACTTAACACCGAGGTGGTTGTTGATGCATCATTCAAGGTCTGAAACTTTATAAAAATCACCTTCCCGATCTTCCATATTTACGATTATCAGGATCTATAGTTCTTCAAATTCCTAGATATCCTCTATCCCTGCCACTTTCTATGATATGTCAACAACTAACATTTAGTGATGAATTTGATTTGATGTCTCTAATTTGATGATGATTCTGCCAACACTTTATTCTGCATAAAAGATTCAAAACAACCCCTCATAGATCCTCCTGGAAAGGTTCCAAAATGGTTCACTACTCAATGTTGGTCAAGGTTCCATCACCGAGTTCTACATTTGACCATCTAGGACTTTCGAAAAGTCCCTTTGTTGGAAACCTCAAATGACCATTATCCGGATAGCAGGGTTCCACTCTGGGGTTCTGTTTTCTTCTCAAATTTATAAAAGTACAGTATATGTTGCGAATATGATGACCTTGAGCGAGATTTGCTTCTTGGTCTCGCCCAACATTGTGGGTTTCTATGCTAAGATATGCCATGACCCTTCCTACCCAACTCTGAAAAGCCAAAAAATTGAAATCAGAGGTGTCATTATGTCAAACAGTTACATGCTTGACCCAAAACTCTACCTCTACGTGCTATCTCTAAACCATACAACCCGAGTGTTGTAAACCAAGGCTTTGATACCAATCTGTAATGCTCCCCAAATCTAGGTTCATTACATGTGTAAATACACTTAAAATTAAAATTTTATGCTACTAACTAATCCTGTAGCTTACCAACTACATGAATACACATAGATTTAACCATTTTCCTATCATTAATTTAAATTCATCTAAAACATGTTGAAACAAACATGCAGGCAACTAATTAACTCCATACACAATAACATATATGTAAGTTTTAAACCTTTGAAATAAAGCAATGCATATAGATTCTTAAGCAAAACATAAATTAATCAATGGCTCATACACATAGTACACAGAGATTTATACCGGAAATCCTCAACCGGGGAAAACATTTCAACTCTTCGTTATATTAATTTCACCATTCACCATACAATATATACAATTTTTTTAGGTATTCCGTAGATACCAAAACCCTAATCCCTTAACACAGGATTAATTTAGAAAACCGCTAAAAATAGCAAAAACCACCCAAATTTTTTTTCGGTGCGCTTCCCCGAACCCCGTTGGCCCTGGGCTACCGCCCGGTGCCGAACGCTGCATGTAACCAGGGGGGACCATACCTACCCTCCCCCTAGGACCCCCCTAGGAAGTTCCCAACACACATGACACACACAACACTACTAGAGGGATCATCAGACGCAGTTGTCGAATGTGATGCGCCCACACACACACATGCACAAAATATAACATATACCCAATATTCTCCCATTTGTTGTTTTCTTTACATCCAGGGGCCCACAAGATTATATAGTCAACAATACAGGGCAGAAATTCCCATTTTTACTCTACACCATGAGAAATTTTCTGTGCTCACAGACTTTGTCAATGAATTTGCAACATTCTTCAAAGTGTCAACCTTTTCCAACAACACCTTCTTTTCTTCAACCATGTCTCTCACAAAGTGATACTGAACATCAATATTCTTTGTCTTCGAATGATAAGCTGGGTTCTGACTGTCACAATCTAATCTCACTGCTTGTTGTACTAACCCAATACTTGAACACAATCTCTGCAACCATATTGCTTCCTTGCTTGCATGAGTGAATGCCAGTATTCAACTTTTGTAGTTGAGAGTGCCACTACAACTTGTCTTTTGCTCATCCAACTGATTGCTCCTCCAAATAGGTTAAACACATACCCACTTGTAGATCTTTTGCGATCCAGATCTCCAACCCAATCTGCATCAACAAAACCATGTATGTCCATCACTTTGTCTAATCCTGGTCTTCCTTGGTAGCACAATCCATAACTAGTAGTGCCACAAAGATACCTGAAGACCCTCTTTACTGCTGTCCTATGGTCCTTCCCTGGTTTTGACATATACCTACTCAAAACTCCCACTGCATGTGCAATGTCCGGTCTAGTACAACCCATTTCATACATCAAACTGCCAATTGGACTGGCATATGGAACATGGGACATGTCCTCTTCTTCTTCCTGTGTCTTGGGACACTGATCTGCATATAACTTTACACCTATAGGAATAGGAACATTGACATGTTTACTTCCATGCATATTAAACCTCTGCAATATCGTCTCAACATATTTTCTCTGATTCAACCAGAGTTTCATGTTTGGACGATCTCTTTTAATCTCCATTCCCAGAATGAAGTTAGCAGCACCGATATCCTTCATGTCAAATTTGGAGGATAGATATGATTTCACCTCCTTGATAACATCCATGTTATTTCCTACCAACAACATGTCATAAACATACAACACTACATAAATGAAGTGATTACCAACTTGCTTGGAATATACACAGTGATCAACCCTGCTTCTTATAAATCCCAATCCAAGGATGTATGTGTCAAAATTTTGGTACCACATCCTAGGTGATTGATTCAGACCATATAGTGACTTCTTTAGCTTACAAACCAACTCTTTCTTTCCCTTCACTACAAAGCCTTCTGGCTTCTTCATGTAGATTTCTTCTTCCAGATTCCCATGTAGGAATGTTTTCTTCACATCCATGTATTCCACTTCAAGATCAAAAGCAACAACAATAGATAAAATAAATATAATAGAAGTTAACTTAGCAACAGGAGAAAAAATCTCACCAAAGTCAATTCCCTCTTCCTGGGAATAACCTTTTGCTACTAACTGAGCTTTGTATTTCTCCACTTTACCTTGTGCTTTAAACTTCTTCTTAAACAACCATTTTCTACCAATAGATTTTCTTCCAGCTGGAAACTCAACTATATCCCATGCCTCAATATTATCCAAGGCATCCATTTCTTCAACCATGGCCTTCTTCCAAAGTTTACTATCCTCTGAATTCACTGCTTCCCTAACAGTTCTAGGATCATCATCAGTAATAGATAAAGAAAAATTGGAATGGAAATCAAGTGGACTATACCTTTTTGGTTTCTTTTTATCTCTCATTGATCTCCTCAATACTGGGGTATGAGGTTCTTCTTCTTCTTCTGCTTCCTCTTCTTCAGATGATTTAAATTTTGCATCATCCAACTCAAGCTCTATTTTCTCAGGTTTGTCTTGCGTTGGTAGGAATTCATGTTTGGACACATCTTTGACCTCTCTGAAAATAACATATCGACTGTAAACAATCTTCTTGGTTTATGGGTTCCAAAGCTTATAACCTTTCACACCATCTTTATAACCAATAAAGATACACTTTTCAGCCTTTTATCCAGCTTACTCCTATTTTCCTTTGGAACATGTACATAAGCATCACAACCAAACACTCTAAGATGTTGAAGAGAGGGTTTCTTTCCAAGCCATACCTCGTGTGGAGTTTTATCATCCAACGCCGATGAAGGTGATCAATTGATTAGGTAACATGTTGTACCCACTACCTCTGCCCGAAATTCTTGTCCTAACTTGACGCCGCTGAGCATGCTCCTTGATTTTTTCATTAGTGTCCTGTTCATCCTTTCTGCAACTCCATTCTGCTGAGGATTTTATGGAGTAGTCTTCTACCTTTCTATACCATACTTCTTACAGAATTCTTCAAATTCATTTCCGCAGAATTATCCACCATTATCTGTTCTCAATATCTTTATTTTCTTCTCTGTTTGATTTTCTACCAGAGCCTTAAACTCTTTAAATTTATCAAATACCTCAGATTTATTTCTAAGAAAATAAATCCATGTGTTCCTTGAGAAATCATCTATGAATGAAATATAATACACATATTTACCTAGGGATGGAACATGAACAGTTCCAAACACATCACTGTGTATCAACTCTAAGATCCCCTTTGCTCTTGTAGCACCAGATGGGAATCTTACTTGATTATGTTTACCATATATGCAATGTTCACAGAAATCAAAATCCA
>SNQJ01S0000904.1:33922-51990 GCA_010110895.2 Picea sitchensis | reverse complement strand
ACTTGATTATGTTTACCATATATGCAATGTTCACAGAAATCAAAATCCAGAGTGCAATTGGACATACCTTCAACCATACCTTTACCGTGTAGTGTTCGAAGGCCCTTTTCTTAAATATGCCCTAGTCTTTTATGCCACAACATGGTCTTATTTTCAGGGACAATATTGGTATTTTATCCTTCATCTCTTTGCCCAGGGACAACATAACTGTTACACCCATTATTATATGTGCTTCCCAACAACTTGTACAGAGATCCACACCGAACTCCCCTCATCAACACCATTGCCCCTCGTACCATCTTGCAAGTGCCCTTTCCCAATACAGTATCCACTCTTTCATCATCCAACTTGCTTACAGATATTAGGCTCCTGGCTAGTTTTGGAATGTGCAGAACCCTAGGGAGAGTTATAATCCTTCCATCCTTTAGAAACAACTTAACCCTTCCACACCCCATGATTCTGGCTACCGAGTCATCTCTTAGGAATACATCACCACCATCATATTTTTCATATTCATAGAACCACTCCCTATGAGGATTCATATGGTATGACGCACCTAAGTCGATTAACCATACATCACGGTCTGCATGTGTACTTGTAGATTCCAGGTAAACATCACCTCCTTCTTCAGTGGAGGTTTTCACCTCTGTGGAAGAGGTACTATCAGATCCCTTTGGTTTATCAACCTTCTTGGACTTGCAATATTTCTTATAATGCCTTGTTTTACCACACTTCCAACATTTCCTCAAAGATTTTCCTGGAGACTTAGATCTACCTGTAGATTTAGATCTTACCCCCGAAGACTTACCAAGATTCCTATCTTGGGTACGACCTCTTACAAATAAAGCCTCTGTGTTATGACCATCCATGCTTTTCCACCTCATCTCTTCAGATAACAAGGATGGCTTTACTTCACAGGTTTAAAACTTACATGTGGTATTAGAGCTCATTTTTGGCTTCAGAGGGATGCCTTTGTTGCTGAGGTTTTTGCTCGGTATTGATAGATCAAGTTTATCTTGGGTCTGTGATAAACCTAGGTTTAGTGGGAGATTTTGCAGTGGTTATTCAAGTGTAGAAATAGGAATGGCGAGCTCTTCTAGAATCGAAATAGAGAAGTTCAACAGTAAAAACTTTGAGCTATGGAAGCTGAAGATGGAGGACCTTCTTGTAGACAAAGAACAATGGATCTTTGTGGATCCTGGTACACAACCTACTAGTACGCAACCTATTGGAACACATACGACTGGTACACAACCTACTAGTACACAAACTACTAGTACACCACCTACTGGTATGTCGAAGGAAGATTGGGAGAAGTTAGATATAAGAGCAAGGAGTATTATTCGAATCTGCCTGGAAGATTCAATGTTGTTGAATGTCTCGGGAGAATCTACAGCCAAGGAACTATGGGATAAGTTAGGGAATTTGTATCAATCAAATTCCTTGGTAAACAAGTTGTTTCTTCGAAATAAGTTGTATCATATTAGGATGGAAGATGGAGACTCTGTGACAGAACATCTAAATGCCTTTAATACTCTGGTAAATCAACTCGTATCTGTTAATATTACGATTGCAGAAGAAGATAAGTGTCTTACTTTGTTATGCTCTTTGTCAGACTCTTGGGATAATCTGGTTGTAGCAATTGGTAGTACCACTAAATCTACATTGAAGTATGAGGATATAGTTTATGCATATAGATTCTTAAGCAAAACATAAATTAATCAATGACTCCTACACATAGTACACAAAGATTTATAACGGAAACCCTCAACTCGGGAAAACCTTTCAACTCTTCATTATATTAATTTCACCATTCACCATACAATATATACAATGTTTTTAGGTATTCCGTAGATACCAAAACCCTAATCCCTTAATCCAGGATTAATTTAGAAAACCACTAAAAATAACAAAATCCACTAAAAATAGCAAAACCCGCCCATCAATGTCCTGTTCATCGATAGAGGGATCGTTAGACACAGTTGTCGAATCTGACGCACCCACACACACACATGGAAAGAATATAACATATACCCAACAATATAAACCATTCACCCACACAGAGTCAAAACACAACAATTTCAATCATAAAATTAACACACAACACATATAAACACTTATCTTTTCAGAACAATGGTGCAACTAGCTGGACGAACGTTCTACCCAACCATAGACCTTCTATTCTACATCTCAACAACAAGTCACCCCTGAGTTGGGATAGGAATCCACAAAATAGGGTGTCTCTCTTTGTCCACTCACAACTCTGCAAAATCCCACAACTCACTGGCTTTTCCTACAACTATCCCGATTTCCACAAGCTCTTTTCCACACAAATTCCCAACCCAAAGAATGTACCCCTTCACTTTTCTTAGTCCATAGAGTTGTACCATTCCTAATGTGACCCCTTCACTGCTCTTAGTCCACTGAACTGCATCATTTTACCAAGTGTTGATGTTGAGGGACTAGGGAGTTCCCCAACAACAACATCTCAACCTCTTGATCGGCTAAACCAAGAAGAGTAGAGAATGTCACCCTATTTTATAGCCTAAATTAAACTTTAAAACCCTAAATAGAAGTCTAAGCATGAATCACTTACTTATACTTTTTGTGACTATTCAATTTTTATAAATTTTACAATTATATGATTTTTTTAATATTTTTAAATTTTATATATTTTTATTCTTATGAATGAAATGTAAAAATTAAAAAGTTAAAAGCACTAATCTTAAAGAAAATAAACTAGGTTAGTTAGTTTTTACCATAAATATTTAAAATAATAATTATGCACAATGGATTTATTTTGTTTTTATTTTTAAATGTTCAAAGAAACAAAAGTTAAATTAATGAAATAAAATAAAAGAAAAAATATATACAAACAATTATTATTTTTTGTCCTTATATATAAAAGTAAAATTAAAAAAGAAATAAAATATTAGCATTTAAAATTTACATGAATGGATATATAATAAAGAGAAGAAATTGGAAGTTAAAATTTACATGAATGGATATATAATAAAGAGAAGAAATTGGGATATAGAAGGAAGTAAAAACAACATTCGAGAGAAAAAATAAAGAACGAGATTAAAATTAAATAAAAGAAAAATGACAGGTAGAAAATCTTTTTTATTTATTTATTTAACTTTTCTTAATTAATACACAAGATTGATAGTCTATCATCTCTTTCGAACTTCAACATAAGTTTGGACTAGGAACATGTTCTTGCATGAATAGTTAGCGTGAGACCACATTAGCCACCATGAAACTAACAAAGCTACAACAAGCTTTCAAAAACGTTTGGACATGAGTGTAAGTCACTGCAACCAATTAGTAAAATTAATGAAGGAAACGAAAGACATGCATTATTGAATAAACAATAAGAAATACCTATTATAGATAATAAGATCAAAAATTGACCTCCCCTTTGCCCATTTTTTAGAGAACTCCTGCTATAAAAAAAAATTGTTATACCCTAGTAAACCTTGGAGTATTGAAAAGTAAACCATTTAAAAGCTCTAATCTTGCTTCCAACATACCATAACCTCCTCTCCAATTCCCCTCCATTTCAAATGGTTGTTCTCTTCCTCTTTTATAGTATTTGGTAGGCATTTCTGGTAGTTTGGTTCATTTGAATAAATGAACAAAGACCCGTATGGGCTAAAACTGCTTGGGTTATTATTCTAAATTTGATAGAATCATAAACATTAACACAAAATTGGGATATTTTGTTATCTTTTATCCACATGTCGAAGTTAGATTTTTGCAAAACTCTGGTGTTCATTCATTCCTATTACTTTCCATGATTTTTGTTTCTTGAAATGCCTTGATCAATGAAATAAACCTTTCCTTTTCCATTCTCCTCAACTTCATACTTCTGAGGTATAACCACTCTTTGGATTGCTCGAGATGCGAAAATCAACAACTGTGTAAAATCTGGAGATAGAAAATATGATCTTAGAAGCGATCTATGTACTGGTAACAATTTCTGAAGCCGAGACGACCTCTATAATACCTAATGATGATTTATTGTTTACAAGCTTATTTAGATTCTTATGGAACCTATATTCAACCTTTTCAAGTGGCTCGCATTGGCAAAAACATGCATATACATAACACACATTTTCTGCAGTCTTTCCAAGTCATAATAGTAGCCATACATGTTGGAAATAATAATTACAAGTTGGTGAGATCTTCACGTCTCCACCGACTTGTCTGTCAATGAATATTTTAGTAGCCGAATTGTCAGTTAGACAGTCTGACAGTCTGTAAGTGCAAAGTCACACATTTACTCAAAATTTAATCGGTAAGCATGAAGCTATAAATGGAGTCTATCTCTATCTTCTTGAGTTTAAATTAAGCGGTTGAAGAGTCAATCATATTAATGGTAGTGTTTAATTTTTGAGTTGGTCTTAGCTTTTGTAGGAAGTCTCAGTCAGAGTCCATATAAGTCCAAGTCTTTAATATAATGCGAGGATGTTGAAGAGAAGCAGAGCAAAAAAGAGAGGTAGAGAGAACAATCGAGAACCAACAACAACTGAGGAGTGTAAGGAGTCATTGGAGCCGAAGCTCATCTCTGTCATTGTATTTTGTATTCGATCACTGCGCCGAAGTTCATTAATATCAAGTATTTTGTGTATTGACAAGTTTTTGTCTTATTTATGAGTTTATGTGCTAAGCATATCACTGTGTTATTTCACATTCATAAATCATTTGATTAAGTGTGTGTATTCACAATGCGCAACAATATGAGAAGTTTGTGCACTGCACAATGGTCTTGAGAACTCGGTCGCGTAGCCTGTTTGGTGCACAATATTTGAAACTGCGTTGTGCAGAGTAGACTGTGTTCACCCATCGATCCAAGATCTGGTATTAGAGAAGGTTGATAAAAAAAAAAGTTGATCAAGAGTAGGTTTTATCAGAACAAGTTCAAGAGAAAAAATTCTGTTGAAAAGTGAAAATGGCTTCTACCTCAAGTCCGCAACCTCCCATTTTTACATGCAAGAACTATGAGATGTGGTCTTTACCATGAAGGTGTTGTTCTGAGGTCAATATGTATGGGAAATAGTCGAGAATGACTATGTGGAACCAGTAGATCAAGAAACACATAATGCCCTCACACAAGTTGAGAAAGATGTCTTGAAAGATCAAAGAAAGAATGATGGAAATGTGTTGTTTTAAATATATCAATCCATGCATGAGAGCATACTTCCAAGAGTTGCATCAACAAAGAAATCCAAGGAAGCATGGGACATATTACAAACCTGTTATCAGGGTATGGACAAAATAAAGACTGCAAAACTGCAGATTCTTAGAAGAGATTTTGAAACTATGTCAATGAAAGATTCAGATACTGTGGATTCATTCTACACCCATGTCATTGGACTGATAAATCAGATTAAGTCTCATGGTGGAACCATAGAAGACACAAAATTTGTTGAGAAGATACTTAGGAGTCTTCCTCCTAAATTTTATACCCTTGTTGTGACTCTAGAAGAGACCAAAGACTTGAGTCAGTTCAGTCTAGATGAACTGCAATCTTCCCTCATTAATCATGACCACAGATTGAACATGTTAAGTATGTCATTAGAGAATGCATTTTCCGCGCATTCATCTATAATCCGTGGAAGAGGAAGGGGGAGAGAAAACTCTAAAGGGAGAGGAAGAAGTTCTGTCAGATATGGATGCAATAGTAGTCCTGGAAATGTTGGTGGAAGAGGTCAAAACCCAAGTACCAATCAACCAAGTGGTCAAAGAACTGACAAATCAAAGATTCAGTGCTATTACTGTAAAAAGTATGGACATTATGCATATGAGTGCATAAAGATACAATATAATTAGAACAAGCAAAGTTAAGATCAGTCAAACAACGCAAATAACCAAACTCGCCCTATGTTTATGGCACACACTGTAGAGATGCCTAATATAGTATCCCCAGTTGAATGCAATGTTTCTCAAGAAAGTCCATGTGACATATGGTATTTAGATTCAGGTTGCAGTAACCACATGACAAGAAACATATAATTGTTTTCTAGTTTGGATGAGTTAGTCCAAACCAAGGTTACACTTGGAACAAATATCCAAGTCACTGTCTTAGGCAAATGAAGTATACACATTTTAACAAAGCAAGGAGAAAATAAAGTTATGTTTGATGTATATTATATTTCTGGTCTGAAACATAATCTGATGAGCACAAGACCACTGTTACAGAAAGGATACAAAATCTATATGGAAGATAATCATTGTGTGATTATGGATAAATGTCCAAGCAATCAACTTGTTGCAAAAATCTAGATGACAAGTAACATAATGTTCCCATTAACATTGAAGCCAACCAAGAAGAAGAATACAATGCTAGTTGTTGATAAAGAAAAAAGAGCGCATTTAGACACCGCATTTACAACAAATAGTGTGCGTAGTACCAAGAAAGGAGAAGATGGCACATAAATGAAGGCAACATTCCAATATGAAATACAAGATGATTCTTGGTTATGGAATTTCAGATTTGGACATTTGAACTTTGGATGTCTGAAGCTACTACACACAAAGGATATGGAAAATGGTTTTCCATTGATTGAAAAACCAGAAAGGATATGTGAAGGCTGCATATTTTGCAAGCAACATAGAGAATCATTTCCAGTTGGAATGTCTTACAGAGAAAAGGCTCCACTGGAAATTTTACATTCAAACATTTGTGGACCAATGCAAACTCCGTCTATAGGAGGAAGTACATATTTTCTAACATTCATTGTTGATTTCTCAAGAAATCCATGGATTTATTTCCTAAATCATAAATCTAACGCATTGGGTCGTTTTCAATAGTTTAAATCACTTGTGGACAAACATAGTGGTTATTACATCAAGTGTCTAAGAACTTGTTATCCCCTATCCTAGGGATAACTAATGAGATTATGTCTCGAGGCCCACATGTCCTAGACATGGAGTACCAAGGGCCATATTGACTTGAGCTTGGCCCTAGAGGGCCCATCCTTTTCTTCTTCAACACCTCCATTCGGTCAACAACAACAACATCCATCCCATTGTCCTGGTTCTGAAGTAGAAATGGGTCTTGCTCCATGAGGTAATGAGTCCGGGTATCATGGTACATGTCACTCTCATTCTCAAAACATTTGAATATGTGCATTTAATTCTCTTTTTCTTCATGACGTTTGCTTGGACATTATGCCTTTTGACTTGTCCATACCTAGGGGGGGGGGTGACATAATGCCCTAGAAATTTGGTTCCCTTAGGAGTGAGTTTCCATTGGTTGGGTGTTGGCAGCCACACATGATTTTTTGATATTCAACACGATCAAAAGAAATTACACTTTTCTGTAACTTCCATCACCTTCTATTTGTAAATGTTTATGTTTCTGAGTTTCAAGGTGATTATTACGTTAAATTTACCTTATTGAGTTTTTTTGGTTTGCATTTTCATTTGTTCTATGTTTAATTCATGACTGTAAGCATGAATTAAACATAAAACTTGGCTTGGTTTAATAATTTTGTGCCTTAGAAATATCATTTTAAAAAGACATCCATATGTGATTAAAATTCAAATCTTATGAAATGGTTGATTAATCCATTATCAATTTTTTCTTGTTTATTGTGGTTGTTATGAATTCAATGGTTTGATAGTTCATTGACGAAATGTTTTGATGCATGGAGAACCTTGGTTAATTATTGATATTATTTTCATGAGTTTAATGGTCATATAACCATTCATGCCAATGAGTACATACATGTTGTACTTGCGTTTTCACCTTACCTTGCTGGTACAAAACATTAATGAAGCTATTCATTATGTGCATAGGGTTTTGTACTCTGTAGGGTTTGGCACTCATCATGATAAATGGTTGGGAGTTTTACGAACCCTCTAGTTTTCATTTTCCTTAACACTCCTGCCTGAATTATGCTAAGCCCCCAGACTCTGCGATTTTCGTGCCATTACATTCCTCTTAGAATTATCTCTACTGCTCGTCTATTGGGAAACCAAAATTATCCCTGGTAATATCTGATTACATCCTTTTCACATTGACCATGGCTCCTTTGGTTTGGATTGAACCAAATGACTATGAGTTTCTTTTTTAAGAAAACCCGTAATTGCATGCCTAAAACACATTTTTGCGGGAAGGTTTCTGAGAAAACGGTTATGAATTTGGCCACACCGTTTAAAACCCATTTCGGAAATGGGGTCATTTACCTTCCCCACAAGAAATTCCTTCAGAAACCACATATTTTTAGAGATACATCTCGTTCTTTGTAGGGAAAAGTTTCAGAATTTCTTTTGCGGTTGAGGTAAGCGTTTTTTTTTTTTTTTCTTATTTTTGCTCAGAGATTCAAGCCTGTTGATGGTTTTTTTTTGGGGGTTTCAAGTTATATTTTCCCTTTTATCTATATATGAGCTTGTGTAATATATCTAGGCGTTTATCAAAAACAAATTTTAAATCCTTTGTCTTGGCCTTATTAAAATTCTGTTGCCGTTGCATTTAGCTGAGATTGGGGATACCTAGGAGGGTTTCCTGTGCATAAACTATTTCGCCTTATCCAAGAGCACTGGATACTCACCTCTACATTCCAATACAAACCCCAATCCTTGTAACCCTATAAACGCAAGTCGATCTGTCGATTTACATAACAGACCATGAGCTCACTGAACCAAACTCTGTTGCAATGCAAGGTCCTCTAGGTAAAAAACCTCGATATAATTTTGTGCCCAGGAAATTGTTAGAGGAGGTAGTGGATGTATTGAAATAAAATGTTTCTCATGCCCCTAATGTTGAGCCAATTCCCGATATTGTTCACAAATCAACTGTTAAGAAAAACCCCAAAAAGAAGAAACATGGTAACTCAGATTCGAGCTTTACAAACAAGAGGATTAAGCAACCTAATATTATGATCACTAAGAACTCAACAAATTTCACTTTTATAAATTCATATTTATTAGATGTCTCTTTGACAAATTGCTAGAATAGTAAATAGCTATTTTGTTTTGATTTTGTTTTAAAAATAAAATAGGTAGATTTAAATTTTGATTTCATTTGCTAATTTTGTAGCAAATCTCTTTTTAATAATAATTAATTATTAGTAATTATTTTTCTAATATATCAATTTGTTTTGCTATTTTCAGGAAATGAGAGATTGTGTTGTTGATTGCTTGGAGTAAATACTTTCAATTATACGCTTAAATGATCAATAGTTTCTCCTTCTTTATGTTTTATAAAAAATTGTGATTTAATTTTGAACAAACCAATTTTGTTATAAGTGGTTTTCAATCCACTATTTTTGTAATATTACTTGATTTTGGGAGATTCAACTCTATCATGTGAGATATGAGTATTTGGATCCTGGATTACTTTAAATACTGTTCACTTTTGCTAGTGAAAGGATCCTTTTTGGAACACTTTATGGACATGTAATTCCCAAAGACTATATGGACAAGTTTTTCACATTTCAGCTTTAGACCAGCGTGACATTGATCCATTTATGTTTTGCCTCTTATACTACGGAGTATTAACATGTTATACAACTTTAGCCTCATTAGCATGTAATGTTTCATGTAATGTTTCATTTTAACTTGTTGTTTCACATGTTATATCTGTGATCATTATTTCACTTTAATATAATCTACTTATGCTTGATGTTAAGTAGATGTATCATATGATCGTTTCACATTAAAATTTATTTTACTGTAAACACTCATCATTACAAGGTCACTGGATTTATATGTTTATCACCCCATTTTTATATCTTTGCTCCTAAAAATACCTTGAGTTATTTCTGGAGATGTTAGCACAAGCCTGTTACAGATTTCTCTCACAGGCAAGATAGCGAGAAGTTTGGATTGCACAGGGATATAGACACAGTACGAGACTAATCTCAAGTTAGTGTTATTCACATTCATTTTTTGTTATTAGTTTATTAGTGAAATAAGAAAGTTTAAATTGGCTGTGACTATTATTCTATTCTTGTTTCAAATTGTGTTTTATTAGTATCTTTGAGTTCTTACATTTTAAATTATTAAACATAAAATATAAAAAATATGTTCTTTCTTTATCTACTTCGTAAACGATTACAAAAACATTGATTTCACAAGACATCCACCAAAACTTGCTAATTGTAAATATCCTGTTCATAATCACATGTTCATATTTATGTTTCTGTTTAGCATTTGTAAATAATTAGATTCGTGTACATAGTATCGTACTTATAGCTTTAGGGTAGTTTATTTTCTTTCATTATTTTAGGTCCTTAGTTGGCTAACGAAGCCATTAAACCCGTCAGGATAGATCACACCAAATGTCTTGGGTTAATTAGACATCCCCGGTCCATATCTATCCTTCCAGTTGATGGTGTGTCACTTACGCCCATCAATAGTGGGTTTATGAAAGGTCATCGTCCATTCCTTCCATGCTTATCACTTTTCATCATCTTCCCTCTCATCTATCCCCTACATTGGTTCGGGCATTGGCTTTTCCAAGCTAGTAAGGGTTGTACCTTGCCTTGTGGGAAGATAGGGCTAAAGGCCCAGAGGGTAAAAGTAGTTGGAAAAAGTTAAAATCCAAATATCAAACCTTGAGATGCTTTGCCCAGGGATCCTTGAGAAAGAAATAAAAGGATTCCCAACAAGAAAAGGGGGGGACCCATTAAATAAAGATAAAACTCAAGACCTAGTTGGTAGATAGGGGGTCTCATCATGAGCCAACCTTTTAGGTCCATGGGCATGTAGCGGTATGACACTACTATTCATATGGTCACCACACCAAGGTAGTGGCTCTTGGTGGCATATCCAAGAGAAAGGGAGTCTCATCACGAACCAACCTTCTCATCTCCGTGACTATTCTATTGAAAGAAAAAGCGATAAGACAAAGAGTAAAAAGGCATTGAATGGGCTAAGAAACAATTGCATCCATGACAAGGTGCGACTCACCTTATTCAAAGGCACCCCCAGGTAAGACCTACATTTCCCTATGATCATTGCACCCCTTGTCCAAACATCCCCCACACCATCTCATGCATTTACATGACCTAGATTGGTCTTCACCTGGAAACACCCCACACCTAAGGAGAATTATCCCAATAGGATGTCCTAAAACCCTCTCCAAACCTGGCTTGTAGAATAACATAATGTCTTTGAGCACTTGTTTGGGAAAAGGGGGGTTTTATGCATATGTTTGGGTAAATTGATTATTATATGTGATTGACATTGCTATGATCCCTGTGACTAATGAGCTTATGGAGGGCATAATTTTTATTGCTACAGGACCATGCCCGACAGACATGTACATATGGGGAGATGATTAGCACAGACCTCCATATGGATAAAATCCCACTAGATGGATGCTGAGACCCCAACCAAGGGCATAGAGATACCAAAGGCATGCACCAAAGAAAAGGCAGGATGTCCCACCAGAGGCACTTTGGCAGGCCTGGACCCAGGGGGGTCTTTCCCTCCCACGATGACGTTGGCCCTTGAATTCCATTGACGTCATCATTTAGAGCATTGACATCACCTAGTTGAGGTATCCAACACAAGGACAACTTTGGTTAGCACGTGTGGCAATCTTGAGGGGTTTTGAGCCCCAAAGTTTCACTTTGTAGGCCTAGAATTCCAGGAGGGAGGATAACGTCACCCTAGGAGGGGCATGACATCATCCTACAAAGATGAATTTAGGGTTTTTATTGTCAACTTTATGTAAAACTAGATTTTTCATGTAAGCTGGCCATGTCGGCCTTTTTTTGACCTAAAATGTAATTAAAGGTCATTTGTATTGTATAATAATACATTAAACTCTTATTTTTATTCATCATATTTCACTCACACAAGTGTGAGGTCTGAAATTCAGCCTCTTTTAAGGATTATTAGTTGAACTAAGTGGTGCACAAGTCTTGGAGGGAGCTTTTATTGGTGATTTTTGGCATTTTCATGGTGGAAAGTCTTCAACTAGGGCTTGTGACTAGATTATTCTTGGTGAATGTAAGTGAAAATATGAAATTCTTCTTTATTTGAATGGTTATGGTATCTTTTACTTTGCATTTATTAAAATTATGAAATTGCTAGTGTGAAACCCTAGGAGAAAAGAACATATTATTGTCCTTCTCTCAATAGCTATCCACCTACTTGATTTTGCTAGAATACACCTTCATTGAAGAATATGCTAGAGCCCTACCTTAGTATCACTCTAACACCTTTTCTTCATTAAGATTTTATTTATTTCAAGCTTGACCTAAAGAAGAAGGAAAACCGCTAGGGCCTAAGGTTACCTACCTCCTAGTAGTCGTTTTCCTTCTAGGGTTTTGGATGATTGAGGCCTTGGGTTACCAACACCTCAACCATCCTCCCTCTTGTCTTTATTTCACTTGTTATCATTTGTTTCCCCCTTAGATTGTTGTTGCAAAAGTGACACCATTTACCCTAAAGGCACTAGTTCATACCTTACATTTGATTGATTGATGAAAACAACCTTTAAACCATCTACTTCAAGGTATTTTCTAACCATTCCTAACCTTAGATTAGACTAACTTACTAACTATCTTGTTGTTGTTAAAAAATAAATCTATAGCCATATATGAAAACAGTAAAAGCTTCTAAAAGGAAGTGTTAAAGCTGATTTTACATTGCCTTCTTTGCTTTTGACAAATACTAGCATATTGCCAATTTTAGGTTATCATTTTGGTCATTATTGAAGCTTGTTTAAGGCATAATTGTGAAGCTATCATTATATATACATTGATGTTATACATTTATGTTGCTTCATCTTTTATATCAACTTATTGATTTTATTCAAAGTCTAAGGTTTTATGAAGCACTAATATCAATTGGTACTTGCAAATAGTGTTTTCTTGTTGTCTTGTTCTGGGCAAGTACAGTTAAACAAATATTTGCTTCATTTTATTAAAACCTTTGGGACTTTCTGATCAATGTGACTTGTGAGAGGGGAAGATATTTCTTGATACTATTGCCTTCTCAACCCCCCAGGTCACCGGGGACATCTCCCTTGGGCTACTACCCCTAAAGATAAAGAGGTGTCTTATTTAGGTGACAATGATAGGATAACCTCTTGTCACACCAATTTATTGTTCACTTGCCTTTGGATTTTGGGAAAGTACAAATTGCACGATAACATTTTTGCGCCATTGTCGAGGATCATCGAGTCAATTTTCCTCGAATGAAACTTTTTCGGTAAGCCTTTATAAAAAATACTTTATTTCACAAAGCTTACGTGGAAAATCCAATGAGGGTGATTCCCTATTTTCTCTTTGATGATACCTATAAGGATTATCTAGCAACTCCACTAAGGGTGATCCCCTCATCTTTTTTAATAATATCCTGAAGATTGTCTGGCGACACCACCAATGATGACTCGTAGCAGATGTCAATATACACTCTATCTTCCTCCTATCGACGTCATCCCTGTAGCTTCTCCTAAATGGTCTCTCGAAGAAATTTTTGGCCCTTTGGACTTGGATAATATCCAAGGGGGATTACATGATCTCCCGGAAGAAGCCGACTCCTGGATACCCAAATTCCCGGGAGAAGTAGGATCTTATGGCACCACACATTGGACTAAATTTTGTGAGGGTTATAAATTCCATCAATCCAGAGAAGAACATCCTGATAGATTTATGAGAATTTTCTTGAACTCACTCACCGAGAATTCCAAGAATTGGATTAATACACTCCCAAGTGGAAGCCTAAAAAAACCTGAAGATTTGGAATAGGCTTTCATGAGGAGATGGGGTAAGGTAGAAAGTATGGCCTCTATTTATTCTCAATACCTCAAAATTTGCAAGCAAAGTGAAGAATATGTTAGGGAATTTAGTGATAGGTTCAACACTCTCATTAGAAAAATTGAGCTCAACTTTCACTGAGAGAGCATTATTCTCCAACACTATCTAAAATCCTTACAATGAAGAATACAATTTACCCTCAAGAACCGATTTCCTACAAACCTAGAAGAAGCACAAGATGCTCCTTGCCAGATTGAAGAGAATATTAAGTTCAACGACTCTATCCATCAGTTCAATTTTTTGAACAATGATGACATTTGGGAGCTTAATAAGGAAAGCAAGGGAGCACTAGAGCATGACCTCCCAAAGATTCTAGAGGTAGAAAATAATTCTTTCCCTAGGAAATGGAGCACATGTTTCTCAAACATGAAAGATGCCTTAATTTTTTCAAAAAAACATGAACTCTCTAAGGATCTAGGTACCTCTAAAGAAATCACTCAGTTAGAAAGGTCACTATCAAAAACCCAAAAGCCTCTTTTCATGAGACTTCCTCAGAAAATAAAACCTCATGCTCCAAAAGAACAAATTTGTCCGAACACTTTGAACCTACAAAATGTTGCAAGAAAAGAAGATGATCCTAGGTCCTTATCATGCAAGGACTCCCATTTTGAATGTTATCACCCAAAGGATACTCATGAGAAATCTGATTATGTAGATTCCATATTTACCTTTTTCACGCCTGATAAAATCCAAGAAAATCAAGACCCGAGGAAGCCTAGGATTGAATGATTGGGACAAAAAAGTGAGGACTCAAGGGTAAATCTTGAAAATACTCAGGTGTATGTTGGCGATCTACCCCAACATTTCCCAAAATCTAGCAATGATAGGACCAACTTGACCACTAGTATGGCCTATATATTACAAAAAGTCAAAAGGATTTGTGGAATGTTAGAAATTCCTTATTTGAGAAAACAAACCCTAGATGACCAACAATCGTTTGAAGAAACTTCCACACTATTACAAACTGGTCATTTTGAGCAGAATGAGCAAACACCCTTTCTCACTTCCTTTCTAATAGATGACCTATATCCTCACAATTTCATGCTTGACTCCGAGTCATCTGTCAATATGATGAGTTTGAAGGTTATGAACCAATTGGGGCTAGAAGTTATAGGGGCTTATACCAACGTTCGTAGATTTGATTCAAAGGGGATCAAGGTCTACAACTTGATGGAAGGTCTTCAAGTACACCTTGCTGACTACCCTAATTTCCCCATCATAATGGACATCATTGTTGTCGATATACCTGACACTTGAGGAATGATATTATCTAGGGAATGGACTACTACTTTGGGCAAAAGTCTACAAATGGACTTGTCCTACGCAACTATCCCTGTCAAGAACCAAAATTTCATCACCTTGCATAACGAGCCAAAGAGAATGGAACACATCAAAAGGTGTAATCATGGACATAGTGACTACAATTCCGTAGATCCATTCTTATTTCAAGATTGGAACACTCTTACCTTGGTCAAAGAAGACAATATTAATGAGATAACATGGACCAAGGGAAAGGGTGACCAAGATATTCCTAGCAATCACAAGGACATCATTACACAAGGTAGTGACGAGACGTTACATTTGCACGAAACATACATAAGGGTTAGTGATTTGATAGGATCCCACCCCATTGTTCTGGAGCAAGAAAGAGATACAAGTTGGGGCGATTATCTTGACGATGCCTTTGACCTTTCTGAAGACTGGGATGACTATTTTTACACACAAGAAGATGAAAATTTGATAAGGTTTATAAGGAAAGGAGTCAACTTCGTCAAGTGGAAAGGGGATCATGAACATTCGTTGACTGAGCCAAACCAAGAATACATACTAATTACAAAACCCCGCCCCCTCCCTCAAGATAATACACCAGAGTACACGAATCAATTGATTCTCAAGGAGGGGACTACAAGCAAGGAGATTTGGTTTTAGAGTGGGATACAAATATGGGGGAGCCTAACAATATTAAGGGATCCACAAAGTTTTGGCTTGGACCTTTTAGAGTCATAATGAAGTCAATAAATAATCCATACTATCTATCTATGTTGGAAGGAGGAAGAAGTCCATTACCGGTTAGTGGACACCTCCTCAAACCCCATAAAGGGGCAAAGACTTGAATTCACACGTAAGTACAGGTGAGTAGGTATGCATTTGCATTCATTGTATATACCATCTGCATTTCATGCTAGAGTAGTTGTATTTCCATTTGTATATATGATTGCTTACTTGTATTTCATTTTATCATATATGAGACAGGGGTGATATCACCACCCAAAATGATTACTGATTGTTTTTGTTGAGATCTAGCAGGTCACAGGTCATACCAGATATGCTGAGGTTCTCATTTGCTCTACGGTGAGCACATGTAATTGAGTTGGAGCCAGATGTTATCCCTTATCCTAGGGATAGCTAAGGATATTATGTCTCAAGGCCCACATTTCCTAGACATGGAGTACCAAGGGCCATATTGACTTGATCTTGGCCTTGGAGGGCCCATCCTTTTCTTCTTCAGCACCTCCATTCTGTCAGCAACAAGAACATCCATCCCATCGGCCTGGTTCTGAAGTAGCAGTGGGTCTTGCTCCATGAGGTAATGAGTCCGACTATCATGGTACGTGTCACTCTAGTTCTCAAAGCATTTGAATATGTGCATTTAATTCTCTTTTTATTCATGATGTTTTCTTGGACATTATGCCTTTTGACTTGGTCATACCTGGGGGGGGGGGTGATAGAATTCCCTA
Organism: Picea sitchensis; assembly: GCA_010110895.2. Classification (NCBI taxonomy): domain Eukaryota; kingdom Viridiplantae; phylum Streptophyta; class Pinopsida; order Pinales; family Pinaceae; genus Picea; species Picea sitchensis. The sequence continues at coordinate 35,468 of SNQJ01S0000904.1, read as the reverse complement.
GAAAGTTGGTTCCCTTAGGAGTGAGTGTCCACTGGGTGGGTTTATGAAAGGTCATAGTACATTCCTTCCATACTTATCACTTTTCATCATCTTCCCTCTCATCTATCCCCTACATGGGTTCGGGCATTGGGTTTTCCAAGCTAGTAAGGGTTGTACCTTTCCTTGTGGGAAGAAGGGGCTAAAGGCCTAGAGGGTAAAAGTAGCTGGAAAAAGTTAAAATTCAAAGATCAAACCTTGAGATGATTTTCCCAGGGATCCCCGAGAAAGAAATAAAAGGCTTCTCAACAAGAAAAGGGGGGACCCATAAAATAAAGATAAAACTCAAGACCTAGTTGGTGGATAGGGGGTCTCATCACGAGACAACCTATTAGGTCCATGGGAATGTAGCGGTATGACACTACTATTCATCTGGTCACCACGCCAGGGTAGTGGATCTTGGTGGAATATCCAAGAGAAAGGGGGTCTCATCACGAGCCAACCTTCTCATCTTCGTGAAATTCTTATGGGTAATGCTATCACCACTGGTGACCACGCTAGGGCAGTGCCCTCGACTATTATCTTGAAAGAAAAAGCAATAAGACAAAGAGTAAAAAGGCATTGAATGGAATAGGAAACAATTGCATGCATGACAAGGTGCGTCTCACCTTCTTCAGAGGCACCCACATGTAATACTTACATTTCCCTATGATCACTGCACCCCTTGCCCAAACATCCCCCAGACCATCTCATGCATTTACATGACCTAGATTGGTCTTCACCTTGAAACGCCCCACTCCTAAGGAGAATTATCCCAATAGGATGTCCTGAAACCCTCTCCAAACCTGGCTTGGAGAATAGCATAACGTCTTTGAGCACTTGTCTGGGAAAAGGGGGGTTTTATGCACATGTTTGAGTAAATTGATTATTAGATGTGATTTTCATTGCTATGATCCCTGTGACTTATGAGCCCATGGAGGGCGTACTTGTTTTTTCTACAAGACCCTGCCCGACAGACATGTACATATGGGGAGATGATTAGCTCAGATATCCATAGGGATAAAATCCTACCAGATGGATGTTGAGACACCAACCAAGGGAATAGAGATACCAGAGGCTTGCACCAGAGAAAAGGCATGACGTCCCACTAGAGGCACTTTGGCAGGCTTGGACCCAGGGGGGTCTTTCCCTCCCGCGATGATGTTGGCCCTTGAATTCCCTTGACGTCATCATTTAGAGCCTTGACGTCACCCAATTGAGGTATCCAACATGAGGGCGACTTTGGTTGGCACGTGTGGTAGTTCTGAGGGGTTTTGAATCCAAACGTTTCACTTTGGAGGCCTAGCGTTCCAGGAGGGAGGCTAACGTCACCCTTGGAGGGGCATGACGTCACCCTAAAAAGATGAATTTAGGGTTTTTATTGTCAATTTTATGTAAAACTAGATTTTTGATGTAAACTGGCCATGTCGACCTTTTTTTGACCTAAAATGTAATTAGAGGTCATTTGTATTGTATAAATAAGAGATAAAACTCTCATTTTTATTCATCATCTTTCACTCACACAAGTGTG
>SNQJ01S0000904.1:7501-24465 GCA_010110895.2 Picea sitchensis | reverse complement strand
ACTTTAGTTCGAAAATAGAACTAGACTTAAGACTTCAATTACAACTCAACATTACACTTTAGCTATAAAACAGAACTATACCTAAGACTTCAGTTACAACTCAACATTACACTTTAGTTCTAAAATAGAACTAGACTTAAGACTTCAATTACAACTCAACATTACACTTTAGTTCTAAAATAGAACTAGACTTGAGACTTCAATTACAACTCGACTCTTTACAAGGCAATTCAAAATTCTCTTCATGGTTGATAATGTTACACGTGCCAACGCACTAGATCAATACATTTATATCATTTGCAATATTAGGAATATCATTTGCTTCTAGCTCATAGGAATTTTATATTCAACCTAACTTTTGCTAGATGCCTTGATTTTTTCTCATGGCTCACAAGGCTTGACTAGGCTCACAGAGGTTGTATTTTCCCCCTGACTTTTTCACTAGTCTGTCTATGCTCACAGAGGTTGTACATTCCCCCTGAGTTTTTCACTAGACTGTCTATGCTCACAAAGGTTGTATGTCCCCCCCGACTTTTGCATTAGACTCACATAACATCTCATTCGTCCTGACTTTTGGTTTGACTCACAGAGGTTGTACGTTCCCCATGGATTTTTTCAATACCTCACAAGACTGGTTGATTCTCCAAATATCCATGGCTAGCCTCAGGGTGGCCCATATGGCCTCTCATTGGAGAATGACTGTCGATGCTGCCAAATTTAACAGATATTGGTGGCCACCCATATATTCCAACTAGCTCCTCGTGTCTATTTTTGATTCAACACGCATTTTTGTACTGCTTTTATAATTGTGAGTTCTACACTTCTGGGGCTGTGTGAAGCCTCACACATTCTCCAGGTGGATACGGGTGGCCTCTCGCCTAATCCAACTGACTTATTTTGTATGTTTTCATGTCATCACATCTTGTTGTACTTCCAGGGTTGTTTTGGGGCCCTAAACATTGTTTGATTGACTCACCACAATAAAACTGTAAATGGAGTCAGAGTTTGATGGCATAATGTGTAGTTATCTAAAATACCTTTCCAATGGGCTATCACGCGCCTAAAACATAGGTCGTATGCAAAAGTTACGACCCTAGGAAGTTGAGGTACCAAATTACACCAACTTACCCATAGGGCCCACCTGATGTTTGGCGTTTCGCCTTTTGGGGTTAGGTTTTTGGATGTCTAGGGTTTTGGAATTYATGAGTAATATGAAAAGGGCCTCTGGAGCCTCATTTTCATCCATTCTTATCATACGGATGCACGCAACAGTCACATCTCTTCTCAGAGATAGCTACCACCATTCGAGCAAGTTTCAGTTCTGCAGTTTTACAGTTTAATCCTATTTCATTATTTAATAGAAGATATTGTTCACTGAATATTTATGTTATTCTTCCTATCTCTGTGTTTATAATATTCAGTCTTTTAATCAGTTCGTTTCGCTCCAAAATACAGATCAGTGGTATCAAATCAGTCTGATCTTCATTTATTTTTCTTCGTGCATGTCCCTGACAAGGTCTAGGTACAAGAAGTTGGGACTTGAACCAATCGAGCCATTACCAGATCGGCCATGCCGAACTTGACAACAAACCATGAGAGATGAAAAGAAATATGATGGAGTATGAGATCCTATTAAAATTTTGCTCAAGGAAGCCCTCACGCGACAAAGGAACGAAATGATGGACAACTTCGCGTAGATCCTTCGATGGTTTCCCACGGGAGAAGCATATTCATCAGGCGGCCATGCAACCCCCTTCAAGGTACAAGTAAATTTTGATATTCCATTATTTGAAGGACTGATAGATGCAGATGATTTAGATAAATGGTTGAATTTGCTTGAAGGATATTTTTCGATCAACAATTTTTTCGATCGGGAAAAGATCACTTTTGCACTCCTCAAGGTCGTTCCCCATGTTAAAGACTCGTGGGATACTTACTCTGAGCAAAGGGTCGTGGAGGAATATTCAATTTTTGTGGTGGCCCCTACATGGGATTCCTTCCAGGATGCCATTAAAGAACAATACTACCTTGTTGGAAGCTACGAGGACCAATACACCAGATGGACCACCCTACATCAAGAAAGGGACCAGACAATACCAGTCTTCACCAATATTTTCCATACCCTCCGCACCAAATTGGGTATCAAATATTTTGAGTGTCATTTGGTGCTAAAATACTGTGGTTGTTTGCATAGATACATTCAAACTGAAATGGATTTCTTGGACATCTCCTCATTAGGCATAGCTTGTAGATATGCTGTCAAGATTGAGCAGAAATTTAAGTAGAAACGACGAGAGTTTGGATCTACAAACCCCTCACATCCGAAGTAGGGAAAAGACAACCCCAACCCACACAACAGAGGACCAAGTTGCAATGGACGCCCTCAGGACAATCTATCCAAGCCACAACACAAGAATGGAACCGAGAAGATGAAAAAGGACATAGGAAAATGGTGTGAGTACCATAAAAGTCCTTGGCACAACACCAAAGAATGCCGCTCCAAGCAGTCCCTTGTGGCCGAGCTGAAGGCTTCCGAGTCAGAGGCCGATTCTGATTCCAAGTCAAATCTTGAAGGAGGGAAGCGTATTATTGATATTGAACCTGATGCCATGGTCGCTACCACCAAAGTCCGTCCAAACGTACCAAACGAGCCAGAGGAAGGGGAACGCCTCTTTCACTTGCAAATGTGGATCAAGGGGCTCTGATTCACTCCATTGTAGACACAAGTAGTCAGAAGAACCTAATTTCAGCAAAGGTCATCAAGCGGCTAAACCTGCCAATGACACTGCACCCACAACCCTACACCATCAGTTGGCTTCGTCAAGGAAGAGATCTTTGTGTCAGCCAATAGTGTCGTCTGCCCTACGACATCAAGCCTTTCAAAGATGAGGTACTGTGTGATATTGCTCCCCTTGAAGTTTGTGATGTTATTTTAGGACAACCATATTTGTGGAAGTGTCATGCTGTGAATGAGTCTAGACTACACAGTGTTATTATTACTTTGGGTAGACAATTGTACAGGATCCCAGAGGTGGCACCACCTATTGCTATTTATTTAATCTCTGCTAAGCAATGTAGTAAGGTCATTTCACAGATCAGGAAGATCATCTTCTTTGTGATCCATGCTCACAGTAAGCAGAAGGTTTCCGCCACATGTGTGGCCTCTACACAATGCCTCTCTTTGCAGCAAAAACAAGTGGATGGGATCGTGGAAGAATACATAGACATATTCGTCTCACCTACAGGGGTACCGACACATTGCCAAGTCAAGCATCCAATTGATCTGACCCCCAATGCATCTCTACCTAATGGACCAATCTATTAGTGCTCGTTGATGGAGAATGATGAAATCAGGCATTATATCCAAGAGCTTCTTCAAAAGGGGCACCTTAGACTCAACTCCTCCCCTTGTGGAAGCCCGATTGTACTGGTGCAGAAGAAGGATGGGACTTGGCGACTATGCATTGATTATAGAGCCTTAAAAAAAACACAGTCAGGAACCGCTACCCCATTCCCAGGATTGATGACCTTCTTGACCAACTCAAAGGGGAAAAGTTCTTCAACAAGATTGAACTGAAGTCTAGCTACCACTAGGTTCCCATCGAATCAACTGATGTCTGGAAGACAACCTTCAAGTCTAAAGAAGGTCTCTATGAATGGCTTGCCATGCCCTTTGGCTTAACAAATGCACCAACCACTTTCATGAGGTTGATGGACGATGTATTGAGACCCTTCACCAACTCCTTTGTGGTAGTATATTTGGATGAAATTCTCATCTTCAACAGAACGTGGGAGGAGCACATGCAACATATTCAACAGGTTTTGAACACTCTGTGACAACACAAGCTTTATGCCAACTTGAAAAAATGCTCTTTTGGCATGAATAGGGTCCAACACCTGGGCTACATTGTTGATGAGCACGGGGTACATGTTGATCCAACTAATATCCAAGTCATTCGTGACTGGACAACCCTGACCACACTGACCGAGCTTTAGAGCTTCTTAGGAGTCACCAATTTTTACCGACGGTTCGTGTTGGGATTCTCCCATATTTCTTGGGCCCTCATCCAGGTGACCAAGGGCGGTGGTAGGGCCAATTTTGTGTGGGGGAAGGAGAAACAACGACCATTCGAAGATATGAAACATCGTTTGTGCTCAGCTCCAGTACTCTCCTTTCATGATATGCAACAACCATTCAAGATTGAGACTGATGCATCTGAATATGCTGTGGGTGCATTTCTCACTCAACAAAAGCATCCGATGGCATACCATACTGAGTCACTCTACGATACTGTCCGGAAATACCCCACCTATGAAAAGGAAATGTATTCCATTGTACAAGCCTGTCATCAATGGAAACATTACATTCTGGGGAAAGAGACGATCATACACACTGATCACAAGCCTCTGTAGTTCATGCAGACACAAGAGAAATTGCAGAACGACCGCCATCAGAAGTAGTCTACCTACTTGCAACAGTTCCATCTCAACATCAAGTATAAGACATGTATCTCCAATTGTGTCGTTGACTGCCTCAATCGACCTCCTATGGCTGCACTTACCACTGTGCTCCATTCCTATGGACATGAAACATTGGAGTGGCCCCAACTTTACCAACAAGATCCAGACTTCGCCACCACATATCAGCTCTTGGGTACAGGTGCCACTGTCAATGATTTTCACATTCAGGACAGACTCTTATGCCACCTGGGCCATCTCTATGTTCCTACAAGCGAGCGTGCAAAGCTGATTTGGGAAGCCCACTACAGTCAAGTGGCATGACATTTTGGCGTAGAGAAAACTGTGGCAATTCTTCAGAAACATTTTATTGGCCAAAACTTCAACAAGACGTCAACAAATATATCAGATCTTGCATTGACTGCTCCATTGCCAAGCCAACCATCAAGAAGCAAGGCTTATAACCCCTCTTCCTATTCCTGAGAAGTCGTGGGAATCCATATCCATGGATTACATGTCTGGTTTTCCATCCACCAAGCATGGAAATGAATGCGTGTTTGTGGTCGTTGATCGATTTTCGAAGATGGCCATCCTCACAGCTTGTAAGAAGAATGTCACAATGACAGATACTGCCAAGCTCTTCATCTAACGAGTTTGGGTTCACTTTGGGATACCACATACCATCATCTCTGACCGAGACAAAAGGTTCCTCAACACCTTTTGGTCGAGTCTCTGGTCTCTGTTGGACACTACGCTCACAAAATCCACTTCTTTCCATCCCCAAACCGATGGCCAAACCGAGGTTGTCAATCAAATTACTGTGCACATCCTGCGTATGTACAATTTTAAGAATCCCCGTGCATGGGACGAGAGTCTCTCATATGTCCAACATAGTTACAACATGGGTCTCCATAGTTCCACCCGCCATAGCCCTTGGGACCCATTAATGATGTTGCACTTTCTCTTTCCACCGCACAGACAAACTATTTCCCTGATCAGTCTACGATCGACAAAGCCACCTGATTCATTGAGCGGATTCAACACATCCGTCAATAGGTCCAGGATATTTTGCAGAAATCCAATGCTAAGTACAAGCAACGCCATGATAAACACATGGTACCACACCAGTTTCAGTTTGGCGACAAATTCTGATTACATTTGTAGAATGAGCGTCTCACTGGGCCCCATCGGAAGCTTCGACCACTTCATTATGGGCCTTACACTATCACCAAGGTTGTGGGTAGCAATTATTTTGAGCTCAACACTCCACCCTTCCTTGGTCTGCATCCAATATTCAATGTGGACCTCCTTCGACCATATTTTCCACCATTATTGGACACCTCTGAGATCGTCGAAAAACTGACACCAATAGAGCTCAACCCTGACTGCATGGAACAAGCATCCACCGATCAGATAGTGGAGACATAGCTCAAGGGCACTCACCAGAAGCAGATCCAACTTTATCGGGTTGTCAAGGAAGGACAACTCCTACACCAAGGCAAGTGGCTCACCTGAGGCCAAATCATCAAAAGTTTCCTCACCTGATGGGGGAACTCAATGAAATGGATACCATTGCTTCCTAAAGGGGGAGGATTGATCCAGGTGGATATTGGTGGCCACCCACGTATTCCAACTAGCTCTTCATGTTCGTTTTTGATTCAACACGTCTTTTTGTACTATTGTATAATTGTGAGTTCTACAGTTCTGGGGATTTCTGAAGCCTCACACATTCTCCAGGTGGATACGGGTGGCCTCTCGCCTAATACAACTTGCTTATTTTGTATGTTTTCATGTCAACACATCTTGCTATACTTCCAGGGTTATTTTGGGGCCCTAAACGTTGTTTTCTTGACTCACCATAGTCAAACTGTAGACAAAGTTAGAGTCTGACGACGGATTGTGTATTTCTATGAAATACCTTTCTAACGGGCTATCACGTGCCTAAAACGAAGGTCGTATGAAAAAGTTACGACCCTAGGAAGTTGAGGTACCAAATTACACCAACTTACCCATAGGACCCACATGACTTTTGACATTTCACCTTCTAGGGTTAGGTTTTTGGATGTCTAGGGTTTTGACATTCATGAGTAATATGAAAAGGGCCTCTGGAGCCTCATTATAATCCATTCTGCTCAGATGGATGCACGTAGCAGCCACATCTCTTCTCAGAGATAGCTACCACCATTCAAGCAAGTTTCAGTTCTGCAGTTTTACAGTTTCAACATATTTCATTATTTAATAGAATATATTGTTCATTGAATATTTGTGTTATTCTTCCTATCTCCGTGTTTAAGGTATTCAGTCTGTTAATCAGTTCGTTCTGCTCCTAAATCCAGATCAACTCTTGTCAATAAGCTCTCGAAATATGGTACGCCCATTTTTTTCTCTGTCGCTGAAGCTAGAATCGAAGGCCTTCCTGCTCAAGATCAATTGTGATAGCTTCATTGTACTTAGCAGGTGTTGGTTGCAAGTTTCTTATAGTTAAGTCAATACCGGGTCTCCCAGTCTCCCATGAATGATGTGGAGTAGGAGCAGAGTATGTTGCCATAATGAAATCGAGATTATCAATATGGATACAAATAGTCTTCCATAGGAGATGCCACGATTGAGTCTAGACTGTTTAATTCAAACATGCCAACAATGGTGTGTATTTTTCTTCGAAATTTGCTCCTTTCACAGAAAATGCAATGAAGTATGTGCAAAATCCCTTATTACCTTTCACGTCTTGACACACTGCTCGTAAAAGACACAAGCCCAGGATTTTCTGAGCATGCATTTTGATTTCATCCTTAGATTCAACGTCTTCAAGTGGGTCCATAAGTCAATAGACTTCGACAATAAAAACAGCAATCTACTGTTATGATTCTTGGTCGTTCGATGTGCAGCTCATGAGCAAGTTTGTAAAGTAAAAAGGAGCAATATTCTAACAAGGTTAGCAGTTCTCCCACTGGATTTGTTTTTCAAAAGTGAGCTGCAATTCTACCTAGGCGTACCCTATGTATTATAAGGACAAATGGAACTTATATCGTATCCTTCAAAAAGATTTTACCAACGCCATCATCTACACAAACACACTGGTTTAAGTGTAAAAATGATTAAGATCTGCCTTTCGTTCTTGTTCTCGTCGGATTGGAGATCTACCATCTTCTTGCTATTACTTGCAACATTAAAAAGGCGAGATGCCACACGATGCCCAATTACAAAGAACATTAATTGGGCGTATGACCTTCTATATAACGTCTCTCAATATCATCCCCTGCTTTATACTAGAAAGAAATAATGTGCCAAAGCTTATGATATTCGTCATTGTATGAGGTTTATTATTACCATTATTTGCATGGTTAAAATCTTCCCATGATCATTGGTCTTGATATTTTGCCTTGACAACATATTTTATAACCAGCCCAAAGTCGGCCGTACCAAAGGGTAAAAAGCATACGATTCCCATGGAACTCATGTATCATCGTAGTCTTGTCATAACAATATATTTTCTTATGGTATGGCATGAGGGTAATGCCAAAGAGATAATCCAAAGAGTATAATCTTTATTAAGATATTAAGAGAGATATGAGATGCACTTTTGGAAAGGATATGCTATTAAGTGATGTGGAAGAGATCATAGCAACTAATCAAAAGTTATAATATATATTTGTTTTTGGCAGGGCATGGCATAAAGTGGTAGTAAATATATCATAGCATATATGTTATAACTTTTTCAAAAAAAAATATGAAATATGTCTATTAAAGAGTGAACTATGTCATAATACAAGGAGTAATAGGTTGGGTAAAATATGGAGTGATGATATGGACATGACTTAGTATTCAATAATTTATTCATTCTTTCATAAATTCAAAATAATTGTGTCAATGTGTAAAATACAACAATGTGAACAATGTGATGAGTTGGAAAGGGGTTCTGGTCAAGAGACATGATGATTTCACCAAGAATGCACCATCTTAAAATATAGAGCATACTCTTACTAAGAGCATGGAAGCTTTTGTGTAAGTATTGTTTAATAAAGATGAAGCATGAAAACGATTTTTCGGCTAGAAAATGATGATGACCAAAATGGTCATAAACTTCTATCAACCAATAGATGCATGTTGCTTATAGTGGCATGCAAAATCTTATTTCTTAGTGTAAGGGGGTGTAGGGATAAAAAAAACTGATGGTAATCATTGTACAACAGACAAAATAAAAATGGAAGTTTAAGTGATACATGAAATGAGACTTCATGGAGCGATTTATGGAAAGTGGTATGTATGAAAGGGTTTGGTCTTGTTTGTACAATGAACATAATATAAGATAAAGAAGATAAGAAGTAGACCAAAACACTTGGGTATGCAAAATTATACAACAAGGGGAATAAAAATGAAAGTTTAAGTGATAACATGGAATGAGACTTCATGGAGCAATTTATGGAAAGTGGTATGTATGAAGGGGTTTGGTCCCGCTAGTATAATAAACATAATGCATAAAAGAGAAAGATGAGGGTAAAAAACTATCTTACTGATATTGGTCACCTTAGCAATTCATGTCCTTGAATGTAACTCCGCATCCATATACAACTTTATAATTGGTCAGTTGATTATCAAAGAACAATGTCTTCATTTTTAAAGCGAGTTGTAGTCTTGTCAGTCCTGGTACTTTACTGTAGACTGTAAAAATAATGCATTGAAAAAAGTGAAGTATAAAAGAAAAAATGGCTTGAAAACTCCATAAACAAAGAACAAAAACCTCAACAAATAGAAGAACTCTAAGAAAAAAACAAAGGAAAAAGGAAAAAGGAAAAAGGAAAAACATAAAATATCAAAACAACATAAACATAAAATTCCTTTATTTATATACATATTTTTATCTTTATTTTATTTTATTTTTTATTTTTTATTTTTATGTACACAGGAGGAGGGATACATGAATTTAGGATTCAATTGGGGTGAGACTTTGCATAGAGAAACATATCATTTGTCTTACATGCAAACTTCACGACTTGGAAGACTTTGTGCAAGGAAAATTCAATGACCTGCCAACCAAAAGATGCATATGATGGGGGGAAACTACCTACCAAGATCCAAAAGAAATGGTTTCCAGCCTCCAAGACTTTCCAACCAACAAGATGCATCATGCTTCTTACATTGAGAGCATCTATGGCATTAGGTTTTTGGTTTGAAATTTCAATGTCAAACATAGGATCTATGAACTCATCAAGTATTTTAATGCCATATGTTACAATATTTTCAGTAGGAATAGGGTCCTTGCAATGCAATGAAGAATATAAAGTGTTTAAACACATATGAAGGCCCTTGAAATCATCATTATCATCAAAAGAAGATATGGACATAGGAGGGATATACACACTAGGGTTAAATTCCTTAGCCTCTCTTGATCGGAACAATGGATTTGAAATGACATTGTATAATTCAAGATATTGATCGAACTCGTGAAAATATTCAAAAGAGGACTCATCACATGTATCAATAAAATCACAAGTTCCCTCATCATCTTGTTTTGACCATTCATAACTGACATCATCAAATGGAACTTTTTCATAAGAAAGGTAAAAAAGGTCAAAATCAACTTCTTCCTTTGCACAATCAACTTCATCATTGTTGTTGAGGAAAATGTATGGAATAATTTACTCAATCATTTTCAGAACTTGCCTGGCTAGGAAAAGATAGTTGGGAATGTCACTCGAGGTTTATAGCCTCAAAAATTTCACTCAATCCTAAAGTACCAATTACAAAGGATCAATGATGATTTTATGATTTATATTTGTAACAATGTAAAAATGAAAATTTAAACAAAGATAAGTGAATGTATACAGAGTTTACATTGAAGTAAACATGGAGACAAAAGCGAAAGGAAGAACCAAGTCATGAAAACACATGTATGAGACAAAACAATAATCTGATTTTATTTCATTCTGAGATACAAAACTGTATTTCTCTTTTACAAACCCCTGCGAGGGTATGGATCAAAGTCAGATTTAGGAGTCTCCGATGGGAACCATACAAAAAGACCCTGACAGTGAAATAAAACTGAAACTAATGATCTGGATCAACTTGCCACAAAATTATGCCACTTTAATCTGCAAGATATTCTTTATCATCCATGAAAATTAATTCATAACAAACAAGAGTACATAGACTATCAAGGATAAATCAAACACCTTTAAAACAAGCCGTTGAAAGGTATGATTCAGTTTTGAATCTTGCTGCCTTCAATAAGACTCTTTTGTCATCAAGAGGATTATGATTTCAAGTAAACTCAAAAATGAATGAAAAATGAAGCTATCTTACTAACTAGAGAGAAAACCTTAGTGTTGTAGTTCCCCTTCTATTCTCCCCTTGTCTCTTCCTCTCATTGAACATTTATTCTTTCTCAATAAGTTGAGGTAGTTCAACTACTTTCTTTAGTTAAGTCAAATTAACTTAACTAATTAGTTTGGGAAGAAATAATTAATAATACTATATAAATAAGGGTCTAATTAATAATAACTAAATAGGTGGGACCCCTTGTGACTCCCATTATTCTCTTTGCCAATCATCAAATATAAAGTACAAAATTAATCATTTGGATCGTATAACACCCTTGTAGCTCCCATGGATATCATTTGAGTCGAATATTTAAATATCAACAAAATTTAAGACCATATCCCAAAAAAACAATATATGCATCTTATCCACGGAAATATCCAAAATAAATCTTGTTGTCCAAAATATGTTGAAAATCATTAAACATTGTCTTCATCATTGAATATCATAAAAAAACATTTAAAATCCATATTCGTTGTTGTGTGAGGCATATTTCCTCTTCTCACTATTGTCTCCTCTTGACTTTTCTGAGGTAGCCCTTGGTTTGTTATACCCTTGGGGATGTATTTCGTTGATCACATGGGAGAAATCATCTTTTAGGTGGAGTCGTGAAGACACATATTTAGAAGACTATGTGGATGGACTGGAGGGGGAAGCCGCTGCTTTTCCGTTATCTAGCACAGGTTGCAGGACGTAAGTTTTCAGTTTCTTGTTGGCATGTGAAGACTGCACTGTTGAAACAACATGGGAAATTTGTGCATTAGGATTAATTGGAGGAGGTGGTGGTGGTAATGGAAATGAGACAGTGGGCCAACCACAACAGTGAAAAGCAGGATGATTGACAATTTCTTGCCAACCGTCATTTGTGGGAGGTTTCGGTTGCATCAACACATGTGGGGGAACAAGAATGTCGGGAAAATTATGAGGTTGTTAAAAAGGGGGTTTTCCAGGTTGAGGATGCAATATCCCATGGACAACCAAATTAAATAACTTAACTTGAAAAATCTGGTTCAATTCTTGTGGATCAACATCAAAGTGAATAGAAAATCGAGGCCTCCTATGGCCTCGATTCCATTTACCTCTGCCTCTGTTATTCTGACCATTAATGCCTCTGCTGAAAAAACTCATCCTGTAGCAATATTAAATTATTCATGAAGTTCTTAATAACCCATACATGAAACTCCACTTAAATAAATCAAGAGTTGGCTCTATTATTTACTACAAGACACATGCAATCCATCCATCAAACTTCCATTTATTAATTTCCATACGAACATGGAATTGATAGGGTCATTAAGAGTATGGAGGGCTTGTATTTAGCGTAAAGTGATATCATGGAGGGGGAAATATTTACGAATATTGTTCAAGCAATAAAAAAAAACAATCAACTTTGTATCTAAACATATCCCGTAATACCAATCATCAATTAACTTCCACATCATTTCTTCTCCATTTCCATACAGACTTTTCTTAAAAATGAGTACCACAGAATATGGAATGAAAAAAAATGTAATTGGGATAATGAGGGGAGTGTATTTTGCATAAAATGGTATAATGGAAGGGACTCCAATGGATATTGTTCTAATATATCAAACAATTCCATATTCAACGTTAATTAAAATTCAAAACCCTTTACTGTTTCAAAATTGAACACTTTGTTTCCAAAAATCCAGAACTGGGGTTTCACTTCAAGGCTGCTCATTTGCATTTAGAAATTGCATTTCATAGTAATCATTTCATAATTTATTTCCTAATACACATTCAAAATTAATAACATAGCTTGCCCACAATAGAGTTGAGGATACACATCATCACAATAATCACAATAATCACAACCAACATTCGAGGAATGTACAAACTATGGTCCATGATATCAACACCATCACATTTTAAATCACTACATGGTTCCACGAAGTGGCCACAAAATGGATCCCTGTGTATAACACTATTTCAACTGAAACTTCAAATACCATACTTCCAAATTTCCCTTTCATTCTGGTTTGCAAGACTCATTCAATGCATATATAATTCATACACAGAGGTATTCTTTGCATATGGAATCAAACACACAATAAGTCATATCCTTTAAAAATGTTTTTGCAACGCTACCATCACCCCAAATATTTCCTTGTGACAGACTGTATTACCAAACTAATGAGTGGGACTAACATTCTTTCCATAATGAGTGGGATTAACATTCTTTCCATTTTTTCACAACAAATAATCAACTAAGCCCATGACCAAAAATAGCACGAACAGTGCCTTTACTAAATTCTGGGTTGGCCACCTCCACACTATTTTCCAAATACATGATTTGATATACAACTATCAACAATGATGCAATATAGGAGGATGAGTTGACCAAGTTTGAGGGTTTGGCCCAAGGGATACCTTTAACAACTTAGAACGACCATAAATTTCCACATTCACATTTACAGAGATGATACAAGGGCACGAGCATGATAGCCATGAAATCCACACAATTAAATGACAAGCAAAGTTTCCAAATAACCCACAGGCTGCGAGCAGTGATAACATTTTTATCAGATAGAGAGGAATCACAAAAAGAAAACCAGAGGCAAGGCAGGCCTGAGAAATTCCCAAATAATATCCTTTTTCGCAGGTAAAGCACAAAGTAGCTATAGATAGTAAGAGACGCCCACGTCATTTTCAATGCAAATAGTTTACATACAAACGCCATAGAGACCAAACTTCACTAATAATACATACACAGTCGAAAATCCCACATATCATAACTTTGGAAATAGGTGCATGTTTCCTCCCAACCATAGGCACAATCACTCCTCACATATTTACCACTGGCCACCCCTGAACTAGACCATGATGCTCTGAGAGAGATTCTTTCTCCTTGCTCCACAACAGTGAGGGACGCAGGTTAATTTCCTCCTCCCACAGGAAATTCACAACTGGTTTTCTCTACTCCAAGAAAGGAGGTATGCATGAGTACTTCCTCAGTCACTCATCAACCTCGTTTATTAGTTTCTAACCAAACCCTGCCCATGGATTCTCTCACTAAAAAATGATCTTGCTTCTCAGTTGTTCTCTCTATTCCAGAGTTGAGAACTTGCTTCTCTTCTCCTTGAGAGATTGTTTTCTCTACTATGTTATATCGCTGATCTATCTATGTCCCTGAATTACCTCCTTTCTTTCCTTCCTCAGCAAGGTTGTGTGGGTATGAATCCCAATTCGTGATCAGGCCTAGAAGCCTTAAAGATGGGTACCCTTCCCCATATCCTCATTAACTCTTGAGGATGGCCTTCCAACTACTGGCATGACTGGTAATTCATTTATGGGTCAGAGGACTGTTGAGAAATTACACCCAGTAGGTACTGGTCTGGTGAGGGTCATCTAAACCATTCTTGGTTTCCCCTCACCATCTCTCTCATAGAATCCATGGTCTATCCTGGAAAAATCCCCCCCCCTTTCAGCAGTTGTGCAACACATATCAAATTTCTATTAATAACAGAAAATTCATACATCGACCCTTTTATACAAGGGTTCATCAAATCAAACATTCACACATATTTAGTCTACCATATTCTCTTGGCCAGTTATAGTTATATTTACAAATAGGGGGAAACATGGGTATTTCAACTCAACCGTGGCATCTCCTATGGAAGATTACTTTTATCTATATTGATGATATCCATTTTATTATGGAAACGTACTCTGCTCCTACTCCACATCATTCATGGGAGACTGGGAGACCCAGTATTGACTTAACTGTAAGAAACCTACAACTAGCACCTACTAAGCGCAATGAACCTATCACAATTGATCTTGAGTAGGAAGGCTGAGAAGAAATCTTTTTTTTGGATGAAAGAAGCCCTGGGCAACGTCTCGCTATATGCTGATAAACGGGGATGACGAGTGATTGAGGAAGTGCTCGCACAGACCTCCTTGCTTGGTGTAGAGGAATCTGGTTTCCAAGATCCTGTGGGAGTAGGAGAGTAACCTCCATCCCTGACTATCGTGGAGAAAGGAGAAATAATCTCTCTCAGAGCATCATGGTTTAGCTCGGTGGTGGCCAGTGGTAAATCCATCAGGATTTGTTGTGCTTATGGTTGGGAGGAAACAAACACCCCTTTCAATAGTCGCTTCACATTTTCTAGTTTTGACAAGTATTTTCATACTCTATGTAATACATTGGATGCGATGATTGAATATCTGTCTTTATGGTTAAGTCTTGTAGTGTTTGAATAGTTATTAGAAATTCTCATTTTCTTTTGTAAACTGCTATATTTACTTGTTCTTCTATTTACCTCGGTTTAGCTGCTAGAGAGTTATGGGATGTGAATCCGCAGGAGAGTCAGGGTAGGATTAACTAAAATGTCTAAGTCCTGTCAATATTTTGAGTTTACCTTAGCGTGAATGTCAAGTTCAAATCTGTGGGAGAAAGAAATTTCCTTCAGACTATCCACCCATATGACCGAGGGCTCATGCCCATGTCCTTGACCCATTTGTTGCTAAAAGGATTAGTGCTTATCCCACAAGAATTTCCAAAGGATCCATATGACCAGGGTCTAGGAACCCTACGCTAGTCCGAAAGGAGATAGTCCTTTTGGCTTCGGGACTTCGAAACTTATGACTCCACAACCCTAAAAAAAAATCAAAGGCCAGAGTCACGAATTGATGAGGACCGTAGATATGGGGATCCAATGGAGATCTCTCTTAGTCGTTAGATTGGAATTAGGAAGGGTAGCGTTAAGTGCTTCGACAAAGTTCCACTTCAAGAGGATATGAGTGGTATAGCGCAGAAACTCTCGAATACCGGAGTCGTAGAGTTAATCTAGATCATTGAGAATGGAGGGACACATGTCCACAGATCAAAGACTATTCAGAAGTTCAGGTATTCAGTGGTATAGGGATGCGTGATTTTCCCTGGAGCTTTGCAAGCCGAAGTAAATCTTGGTCGTGAATACTAGGTACACGTGGCGTTATATCGGGCGTGGTTCAGAGATTCAGATATTCGTAGAGGAAGCTGGAAGACACACAACGAACTCTCGAATGCCGAACTTCTCAAGTGACGTAGACCGTTGATCCTCGGATCCTTCGGGGTCCCTCTCAGCTGTCGATATAAGGACTTAGTTGAGAACCCTCTCGACTACCCAACCAATCGGGAACACGTCGTGGAGCGAAACGTGGCCCCCACTTGTCCCCTATCAAAATTCACCCGTTGGACTAGAGCCGTTGGATGAGAGGCCACGTAGCAGGAGATCCTACAGTCCAGAGACTTGGTACTCCAGAGGAAATTGACCAAGATTTTTCGAGGTGTGAAAACTCCCGAAGTTGCAAACGGTGAAGTGAATCTCAACCGTTGATAGGATGAGAACACATGGTGCTAGATTAGAGAATCTAGAGACTTGGCTCTTTAGGGAATTCATGATGTGAGGAGTTGGTAGGCTTCAAAGCCAGAGTCACGAAGTAGTGGGAGTCGTGGATATATGAATCTATATGGACAGATCTCAACCGTGAGATCTGAAAGAAGTGAGAAGACTGTATGTCGGGGGATGACATGTCTCACTAGCGTCATCTAGGGTGATGTGGACCTGTAACTAAGGTGCCATGTGTCCCTGAGATATGGCCAATTCATAGACCCCTTATACCTATTAGAGCATGACACATGTCACCCCTGGCCCTCACCGCGTGTCAGTTTCTAGTTCGTGCCCACCTGGACAACGTGGTTGGTGACGCGATCGAGACTCTGGGAGTCCGGGAGTTCAGGATTTTAGAAGATTGGGGCACAATATAGTAAAGGGATGTTCAACACCGATCACCAATTGTCGAACACCGAATGTTAAATGACGATTGTCGATTGTCGAACATCGAATGTTCAACGACGATCACTGCGTGTCGAATGCCGATAAAGGGATCTACAACATAAAATTTCGAACGTCGATCGTCGAATGGCTAAGGCCACGTGGTGAGATTTCAAGACTTGGGGGAGTTAAAAAAAGGTGTGTTCAACGTTGAACGTCGAAGACCCCAACTAATAATGTCCGGGTAACTTTGGGAGGCCATAACTTGCAGACCATAACTCATATTTTAGTGCGGTGGAGACCGTTAGAAAGATCATTGTGAGCAATAGCCAATGGAGATCCCAGAATTAGGATTAGAGAGAGTTAGGAAAAACAAAAAATTGATGCCCTATCCCTAGAAAGGGTGTTAAG
>SNQJ01S0000903.1:481446-495355 GCA_010110895.2 Picea sitchensis | reverse complement strand
CTCCTTTTATTTCTTTACCTTATTAATTAATGAGTTAATTAATACTTAAATTAATCATTGACAATCATGAATAACTAATTAATAATAATTAATTAGTTAATGTTATTTTAAGAAATAATTATTGTTTAGCTAATCTTTTAGGAAAGTTAGATTATTAAATTAATTATAATTAATAATCCTATACGTCTATTTAAGCAGGGTCGTTACACAATGGAGGTGAATATTGCAGCAAGGAGTTTGATTATTATTGT
Organism: Picea sitchensis; assembly: GCA_010110895.2. Taxonomy (NCBI): domain Eukaryota; kingdom Viridiplantae; phylum Streptophyta; class Pinopsida; order Pinales; family Pinaceae; genus Picea; species Picea sitchensis. Next base: position 495,104 of record SNQJ01S0000903.1, on the reverse strand, counting down.
TCATACCAAGGGATTCATAGAGAGAATACCATTCCAGGAACACCACAAGAAAATGGTGTGTTAGAAAGGATGAACAGGGAAATCATGGAGCATGCAAGGAGTATTAGATTACATGTTGGTTTTGCCTTACAGTTTTGGGTAGATGTTGTAGATACTAGCATTTACTTAATAAACAAAGGACCTTCAAGCTCTTTGGATGGTGGAATTTCAGAGGATGCATGGAAAGGTAAAAAGGTAAACTATTATTTTTTGAAGACTTTTGGTTGTGAAGCATTTGTCCATATTAATAAAGAAAATAGAACAAATCTTGAGGAAAAATACAAAAAGTGTACCTTTATTGGATACAGTGTTAATGATTTTAGTTATCGTTTATGGGATTATGAAAATAAAAAAATCATTAGGAGTAGAGATGCCATATTCAATGATAAGGTCATGTACAAAGTTAAGTTGTAGGTAAATATGCAAGAAAAACAAAAACCGGAATATACAATGCTTGATGAGATCACTGAAAAATAAATTCCAAAGGTACCATAAAATAAAAAACAACAACTATAATAGCAGCAGGTACATCAAACTACTACAAGTGTTGTTAGAAGATCTACCAGGTTAAGTAGACCCCCTGAACGATACTCTCCTTCATTGTATTATTTATTGTTGACTAATTATGGTGAACCAGAATATTATGAAGAGGAAATGCAGGTAGACACTAAAAAGAAGTGGGAGCAAGGAATGAAAGAGGAAATGGATTCCCTAGTAAATAAATAGACTTGGGATTTGGTTCAGTTTCCTGCAGGAAAAAGATCATTACAAAATAAATGGATTTACAAGTTGAAGGAAGAAGATGGAGGCAAAAAGTGGTACAAGGATAGACTTCTTTTAAAGGGGTTTGCACAAAAGAAAGGTATAGATTTTGATGAAATATTTTCTCTTGTTTTTATAATGAATTCAATTAGGACTATTTTAAGTCTTTTGGCACTAGAATATTTACATTTTTAACAATTAGATGTAAAAATAACTTTTTCTCCGTGGGGATTTGGAGGAATATATTTATATGCAGCAACCACAAAGGTATGAGGTCAGAGGGAAGGAAAATTCGGTATGCATGTTGAAGAAGATATTGTATGGCCTAAAGCAAGCTCCAAGGCAGTGGTATTGAAAGTTCAAAAGGTTTATCATAGAACAAGGTTATAATATATGGCATTCTCATCATTGTGTTTATTTTAAAAACATAGAAAATGGAAGCTATATTATCTTTCTATTGTATGTAGATGAAATGCTTGTTGTAGGGTCTAATATGCAGGATATAAATGTGCTCAAGAAGAAATTAGCTAATTCATTTGCTATGATGGATTTGGGTGCCACAAAGAAAATCCTTGGAATGAGAATAACAAGAGATGGGAAAAATCGCAAATTGACATTATCTCAGGGTGAGTACATAGAGAAGGTGTTGGAGAGGTTTAGAATGTAGAATGAAAAACTAGTTAGTACACCTTTGGCCATACATTTCAAATTAACTAAGGAAATATGTCCCAAGACACAAGAGGATATAGAATACATGTCTAGGGTCCCGTATTCATCAACAGTTGGTAGATTGATGTATGCAATGGTTTGTACAAGACTAGATATTGCACATGCAGTGGGATTTGTGAGAAGGTATATGAACAATCTAGGTAAAGAACATTGGGAAGAATTAAAGTGGATTCTCAGGTATTTGAGAGGTATTTCTACTCATGCATTATGTTTTGGAGGTTCAAAAACTGTTATATAGGGATATGTTGATTCGGATATGGAAGGTGATAAAGATAACATGAGGAGCACCACAGGGTATGTTTTTACTATAGGTGGAACAATAGTAAGTTGGATTTTGAAACTACAAAAGGTTGTTGAACTTTAAACAAAAGAAGTAGAGTATGTTGTTGTTATAGAGGCTAGTAAAGAAATGATTTGCTTGCAGAGGTTTATGGGGGAATTGGGAAAGAAGCAATATAATAGCAGGTTTTACTGTGACATCGAGAGTTCCATTCATTTTACAGATAACTTAGCCTTCCATTCAAATACTAAGCATATACATATTAAGTACCATTTCATACAATCCATCTTGGAATATGGATGATGCATACACCCACCCACTTCTAGGGCCCGCGTAACCTCCTAGTCTATGATCATTTAATTTTTGAGTTGGATCATCTCTTGGGCTCTTATTGAGCCCGTAAAATATTACACAAGTCCCTTTATTTATTACCCATGCTAAAATATCAATCACGAGGATCCTAGCACACCAACAAAGTCCTCAACATGACTTCAGGATAAAAACCATGGGCCAAACTCCCCTTTTCCTTCAGAAATCAATTTTGGGCCTTAGCACCATTTTCTTCTGGTGGAAATACCATGTGACCATGGGCTGGGACCAGGTGCTTAACAATGCATGCTGATTCATAACTCCAGAGATTCGGGCTCTAGGAGCTTCAGCTTATCAACACTCTAATTCCTCTGAATACACGGGCTCACAGACTTTTGCACAATAGTAAGGATCAATGGTCCACAATGCTCTCCGCAATCAATGACTCATACAATGTCTGATATTTTAGGCTTTAGTGATCCTTCCCACTCCAACAACATATGCTCCTAGAGAGTCGAACACTGAATCATATTGGATGGCTCTTATTCTCCCTCCAAATTGACGAATCTTCTCAATTTTGTGCTTCGGGAATCAGAGCCTCCAGACTTCAAGAGTTTTAAAAAACATGAAACCCTACCAAATTTCTCTTCATATCAATGGCTCAGAATCTCCACTGTGATCTATGGTTACAATGAGCTTCGGGACTTCGGGCTTCGAGAGTTCCAGACTACCCACACTCTCTATCCCTCCAAAGTGCCAAACCTATGACTTGCTAGATATGGCACCATGTGTCTCTTTAAAATGGAATACTAGGATGGACTCCAACATTTGGGCCTCTGAGAATTCTCGAACTCCACGCAATATTTTTCCTCCAGAGTATTGGACCTCTGGATGCCTAGATCTGCTGACACGTACCCTTGACACTAATGGCCTATATTCACTCTGCTATTAGAAGCTTCGAAAGTATTCACACCAAAACGTCTGCATGACCTATGAATTTCTGAAATGGAAGAGGTTATATCTAACCTCCATGTGGCCTTGCTCAATTAATGGTCGATATTTACTTTGACTCCCGACCCTTCGGGAGTTCTCGACTCAACTTACACCTCAATCTAGTGACGCGTGTCTCCCTATTCCAATGGCTATGATTTGCTCTGGCCTTTAGATCTCCAAGAGTTATAAAATCCACCCAACATACATTCAAATCCTATGTAGTGCTGAGGCTCCAAACCACAAGATCTGTTAGTTGTGGAGCCTTACTATCTTCCTGATTCATAGGTCTTTGTTTTCAGCCGTGTTTATACCCCATGAAGACTTTACACCCTAGAATAATGTACACTCCTCCATGTGAGGGAGTGCATAGGGGGTTTACCCCCTCTATGGGGTTTAGGGGGTCCATCCCCCTCGCTGGTGGGGTCTGGGGGGAAGCAGGCCCCCGAAGGAAAAATTTCCTTGTAAATATATATTGTAATTTCATTGTAAATATTGAATGTTCATTATAAGGTCACATATCTGACAATAGAAGTTATGTTAGGGTTTGTTTCCCTAGAAGGAAACCCTCTTTTATGAGGGAAATGTATTGCGGCTATGCATCATTTTGAATATTGTATTCTGATTGAGGAGACTGTGAGAGAAATAAGAGGAAGCTACATTGGGTGTGTTTTAGGTTGTATCCTTTCATTTGTTGTATAATAATAAAGGAAGGACTTGAAAATTTCTCTGGTGGACGTATCCCACACTGGGTGAACCACATATATCTGTGTCTTTATTGTATTGTGTATCTTTTTTGTTTTATTTTATTGCTCTGCGATCCTATTTTTCTAACAACTGGTATCAGAGCGAAAGGCAACTTGCAGGAAAAGAGGGTTCTTGGTTTGAGTGGGAGAAATCGTGGAAGATGCAAAGTTTAGGTTCTAGATATTTAATGGCCAAAACTACCAGTTATGGAAGATGTAGATGGAATATTATTTATATCAAAAGGATCTACTTTTACCATTGGGTGGAATAGAAAATAAATCGACAGCCATGAAGGACAAAGAATGGGAGGTTCTTGACAGAAAGGCACTAGCAATGATATGACTGAGCCTGACAACGTCAGTGGCTTTCAATATTTAGAAAGAAAATACAGCAAAGGATCTGATGGATTCATTGGCTAAAATGTATGAAAAACCATCATCATCCAATAAGGTATTTCTAATGAAGAGATTATTTAATATGAATATGTCAGAAGGTGGGTCTATTGTAGATAATTTAAATAAATTTAATACGGTTACTAATCAACTAAGTTCTGTAAAAGTGGACTTTGATGATGAGGTCAGGGATCTTCTAATCTTGTTTTCATTTCCAGAAATCTCAAACAGCTTGTTCATGGTTGTAAGTAAATCTGTCTCTAGCTCAAATACTTTAACATTTGGTGATGTTGTTGGTGTTATCCTTAGTGAGGAAATGTTATGGAAAATTAGAAGTGACACATTAGGTAATGCATTAAACATGGAGAATAGGGGAAGACAAAGGGATAGAGGAAAGGGCTCAGGGAACTGTGGGAATTCTAGGAAGAGAATATCCAAATCTAGATTTTGAAAGATAAAGTGTTGGAATTGTGGGAAGAAAGGACATCTGAAGAAATACTGCAGAGCTCCAAAGAAACAAAGAGATGGAAAATAGGAGAAAAATCAGGAAGCAAATGTAATAGGTGATGTGTTACAAGATGCTTTGATTCTTTCTGTAGATAATATTTCTGATTCTTGGGTAGTAGATTCAGGGGCTTCATTTCATGCCACACCCCATAGGAAACATTTTCTAGATTATGTTCAATGTGATTTTGGACAGGTTCATTTGGGTGATGATGCAACATGAAAAATTGTTGTAATGGGAAAGGTAAAAATAAAGCAAAGTAATGGAAACCAATGGTTGTTGAAAGAGGTAAGACATGTTCCAGATCTACAGAAAAATTTAATTTCAACAAAGTCATTGTAAAGTGAAGGTTTTATATCCATATTTATAGATAAGGTGTGGAAGGTCACCAAATGATCATTGGTGATAACAAAAGGAGAGAATGTAGGTACATTGTATTTATGTATTGGTGATACTGACTCTTCTATCTCTTTATCTTCTATAGGAGTGGATACAACATTGTGGAATCATAGGCTTGGACACATGAGTGAGAAGGGGATGCAGATACTTCACAAAATAAATTTGTTGCCATATCTTAAACAAATTGATTCGGATCTCTGTGAGCATTGTGTTTATGGAAAACATAAGAGAGTCATATTTCTCAGAGTCAGAAAAGAAAAGAAGAGTGAAAGTTTAGAGTTTGTGCATACAAATGTTTGGGTACCAACTCAGGTATCATATTTGGGTGTCTCTAGTTATTATGTTACTTTTATTGATGATGCAACTAGAAAAACTTGGGTTTATTGCATTCAACAAAAAACTGATGTTTTTGATACTTTTAAGAAATGGAAAGCTTTGGTTGAGAATGAGACAGGAAAAAGGTTGAAGTGTCTCAGATCAGAAAATGGAGGGGGATATTTCAGTAAGGAGTTTGTTGGTTATTTTCCATACCATGGGATTCGTAGAGAGAAGATAGTTCCAAGAACACCACAAGAAAATGGTGTGTCAGAAAGGATGAATGGTACAATCATGGAGAATCCGAGTATGAGATTGCATGATGGTTTCCTATTACAATTCTGGGAAGATATTGCATATACTATTGTTTACTTAATAAACATAGGACCTTCAAGCTCTTTGGATGGTAGAATTCCATAGGAGGCATGGATAGGTAAAAAGATAAACTTTTTTGTATGTGAATACTTTTGGTTGTGAATCATTTGTCTGTATTGATAAAGAAAATAGAAAAAAGATTGAGGAAAAATCCAAGAAGTGTACCTTTATTGGATACAATGTTAATTATTTTGGCTATCGCTTATGGGATTATGAAAATAATAAAATAATTAGAAGTAGAGATGTCATATTCAATGAGAAGGTCATGTACAAAGATCAGTTGCAGGGAAAGAAATAGGAAAAAGAAAAACCAAAATACACAGTGCTTGATGAGATCACTGAAAAATAAATTCCAAAGGTACCAGAAAATCATAATGTAGAGAAACAGGATAAGAAGGCACATCAAACTCCTGCAAGTGTTGTTAGAAGATCTACCAGGTTAAGTATACCCCCTGAATGATACTTTCCTTCATTGTATTATTTATTTTTGACTAATTCTGGTGAACAAAAATGTTATGAAGAGGGAATATAGGTAAACACCAAAAAGAAGTGGGAGCGAGGCGTGAAAGAGGAAATGGATTCCTTGGTAAATAACAAAACTTGGGACTTGGTTCAACTACCTACAGGAAAAATAACATTGCAGAATCAACGAGTTTACAAGTTGAAGGAAGAAGATGGAGGAAAAAAGCAGTACAAGGCTAGACTTGTTGTAAAGGGGTTTTCACAAAAGAAAGGTATAGATTTTGATGAAATATTTTCTCCTGTTGTTAAAATGAATTCAATTAGGACTATTTTAAGTCTTGTGGCAATAGAATATTTTCATCTTGAACAGTTAGATGTAGAAAAAACTTTTTTCCATGGGGATTTGGAGGAATATATGTATATGCAGCAACCACAGGGGTATGAGGTGAATGGGAAGGAGAATTTGGTATGCAGGTTGAAGAAGAGATTGTATGGCCTAAAGAAATCTCCAAGGAAGTGGTATTTGAAGTTTGACAATTTTATGAAAGAACACGATTATAGTAGATGTCATTCTGATCACTGTGTTTATTTTAAAAGGATAGAAAATGGAATCTATATTATCTTGTTATTGTATGTAGATGACATGCTTGTTGTAGGGTCTAATATGTAGGATATAAATGTGATCAAGAATAAATTAGCTAATTCATTTGCAATGAAGGATTTGGGTGCTGCAAAGAAAATCCTTGGTATGAGAATAACAAGAGACAGGAAAAATCGCAAATTGACATTGTCTCAGGGTGAGTACATAGAGAAGGTGTTGGACAGGTTTAGAATGCAGAATGCAAAACTAGCTAGTACACCTTTGGAAATCCATTTCAAATTAACAAAGGAAATGTGGCCCAAGACACAGAAGGAGATATAATACATGTCCAGGGTCCCTTATTCATCAACAGTTGGCAGGTTTATGTATGCGATGGTTTGCACAAGACTAGATATTACACATGCAGTGGGAGTTATGAGAAGGTATATGAACAATCTAGGTAAAGAACAATAGGAGGCATTAAAGTGGATTCTCAGGTATTTGAGAGGTTTTTAAGAACCAAATATCAATATAGCATAGAAAAACCTTAGAATAAGTACTCAACGCCTTGAAAAAGAGAGAGTTTCAGATAATAATCCCCTTCTATGCAGCAACCTCCTTATACACCACATAAATGTCCAAGTACAAGATGATTCGAATTGAAAATGTCTCCTTGGTGTATATAGGATACTAAGAGGTACAATTACAACTAATGGACCCAAGTCGACATAAATAAAATAACATTACTAATGTAATATTCCCCAATTAAGGGGCAATGTGCTACTATTTTGGGATTAACATGACCCTCCACTTCAAACAAGTGGTGTTCACAATTCTTGAGTAATTTTGGATGCTTCTGTATAAAAGACTCATCTTCCCAAGTGGAATTTTCAACAGGAAGTTTCCTCCACTTAATGAGATACTCTGAAATGGATCCATTCCTCAGCTGGAGAATTCTTGTGTCAGTGATGGCTTCAGGCTCCAATATGATTTTTCCTTCCTTGTCAAGTTTTGGAAATATAGTTTGAACCAAGATCTTGTCACCTATAAATTTCTTTAAGCATGAGACATGGAAAATTGGGTGTACTAGTGAGGATGCAGGAAAATCCAATTTGTATGCCATAGTACCAATATTTTGCAACACCTTATAAGGACCATAATACTTTGGTGATAATTTATTATTATTATTGGCTTGCTTGAGGGACATTTGTTTGTATGGTTGTAGTCTTAAAAACACCCAATCCCTACTTCAAAAATTCTTTCACTACGATGTTGATCTGCTTGTTGTTTCATGTGATTCTGGGCCATGGTCAAGTTGTCCTTTAAGATTTGGAGAACTTGTTGTTGATGCTCGATGTGATCTTGCACTGCTTGAACCTTAGATTTTTATTTTAGATAAGAAGTGATTGAAGTAGGGTGGTATCCATAGAGTTCCATAAATGGTGTCATGTTTGTTGCAGTATGAAAGGAAGTGTTATACCACCATTTTTCCAAGGGTAACCATTTGAACCATTGTGTTTGTTTATCAGACAAAGAAACAAAGGTATCCTTCCAAACATTTTTTCACTATCTTGGTTTTTCCATCATATTCAGGATGATAGGATGAGCTATGAGCCAATTGAGTACCCAAAAAAGAAAATAATTTTGTCCAAAAATGTCCAGTGAAGATAGGATCTCTGTCACTTACAATAATCTTCGGGATTCCATGTAGTTTTTGAACTGTCTCTATGAATGAGGTGGCAATTGTATTGGATTTGAAGGGATGAGAGTGTGCACAAAAGTGTGCGTACTTGATCAGTCTATCAAAAATCACCATGATGACACTCTTTCCTTCAAACTTCGGTAACCTTGTGATAAAATCCATGGAAACCTCCTCCCAACACTGACTTGGGATGGCTAATGGTTGTAAAATACGTGGGGTATTAATTGTTTCCACCTTATTTTGTTGGAAAACCAAACATTCTTCTATAAACCTTTGAACATCAGTTTTAAGGCCATCCCAAAAAAATTCCTTCTTGACCCTATGGTAGGTTTTCAAAAATTGTGTGTTCCCTCCTACCGGAGAGGTGTGCAATTACAATAGTACCTTTTGTTTGAGTTGGGAGTTCTTACATAAATATAAGCGATCTTTGTACCATAGTGAATCATTTTTCCATGTAAATGTATTTGATGCATTGGAATATTGTTGCAATCTTTGAATGAGAGTCCACACATTTTCTTAATTTTTTCATTCATCCCTCGCTTCTATTATCCAATCGGGTTGGATGATCGAGATAGCACAAAGAAAGGACTCAATATATTCATCCTTTCTTGAGAGTGCATCTTCCGCAACATTTTTCTTCCCTTTTTTTATGGATGATTTCAAAATCATAACCCAATATCTTGGTCACCCATTTTTTTTGTTCTTCTGAAGATAGTCTTTGTTCCAAGAAGTATTTAAGACTATCATGATCTGTTTTGACCTTGAAGTGCCTACCTATTAGGTAAGGGTGTCATTTATTCAATGCATGCAGTATTACTATCATTTCCTTATCATAAATGGGTTTGTGTAAGTCCTTTCCCTTGAGTGTCTGAATTTCAAAAGCCAGGGGCCTTCCTTCTTGCAATATGACAACACCAATGCCAATTCTCGAGGCATCACATTCCAAAATAAAGGTTTTTGTGAAGTCTGGCATGGTCAAGACAAGATATTTACACATCACCTCTTTAAGTTGTTCAAAATATTTAGTTTCCTCTAGAGTCCATGAAAATTCATCCTTCTTAGTTAGTATCGTTAAAGGTGTTGCTATTCTCCCATAGTTTTGAACAAAATTGTGGTAGTAACCTGTCAAACACAAAACTCCTCTAAGATTCTTCAATGTTTTGGGAATCGGACAGTCCATCATGGCCTTAATCTTGTTAGGGTCTACCTTGAAACCTTCATGAGATGCAATATGAACCAAATACTCTACCTCCTTCACCCCAAAGAAACATTTGGACTGTTTAGCATATAGTTTTTTCTCCTTTAGTAGTTGTAGCACCTTGTCAACATGTCACACATGATCCTCCCAAGACTTGCTATAGATTAGTATATCCTCAAAAGATACTAACACGAATTTTCGAAGGAAGGGATTGAAAATGGAATTCATCAACCCTTGGAATGTGGAAGATGAATTTGTAAGGCCAAAAGGCATGACCAAAAATTCATAATGGCCTTCATGAGTTCGGAATGTTGATTTTAAGATATCTTCTTCCTTCATTCTAATCTGATGATACCTTGAACGGAGATCCAAATTTATGAAATAGATTACTCCATGTATTTCATATAACAATTCATCAATGACAGGAATGGGAAACTTATCTTTAATAGTGATCTTGTTGAGCTCTCTATAATCTGGACACGTACGCCATGAGCTGTCTTTCTTGAATACCATTACCATTGGTGCAAAGTAAGAACTTTGGATAGGTCTTATAATGTCAACCTCTAACATTTCTTCAACCATACACTCAATTTCACGCTTCTGGGTATAAGGGCATTTGTACGGCTTGATGTTAGGAGGAACACTCCTGAGAATTAGGTGAATATCATGATCATGATTTCGAGTGGGTGGAAGACCTTTGGGAATATCTTCAAATACTTTGGAATTCTTATCAATGATCCCTTGGAGATATAGGGGAATAGATGGCTTAAATTTTTGAACATCTAATGAGAATAGTTGTGAAATAACACCTTGATGCCCCTTTTTCAATAATTATGTCATGCCATTAGAGCTTATAACTTTACTAGGTTTCCCTGTGATACCTCTTAACTCAATTTATTTTCCTTCCAATGAAAATTTCATGAAAAGTTCTTGAAAATTAAAAGTGATTATTGCTAATGATTGTAACCATTAGATTCCTAGTACGACATTAGCACCACCTATGGGTATAGAAATCATTGGACTATTCATTACATATTCCCCCATAGTAAGATTGATCTTATTGCATTTTCCTGAGAAATTGATAGTTCCTCCATCTGCAATCATTACTTGAAACTTTGGCTCTGGATATACAAAGAAATTGAGAGATTTGGCTAATTTATAGTGAATGAAATTATGAGTACTACCAGAATCAATTAGGACTATTACCTTTTTCTTTTTTGATATATCCTTCGATCTTGAGGGTTTGAGGAGTTTTATTTATAGCCAATGCATTACACGATATCATGGAAGTCAACTCTTCAGAATAAATCACTTCTATGTTTTCATCTTGAGATTGTTCTTGTTCTTGTTCTTGTTCTTCTTCTCTTCACAATCTATGTAGAATATTTTATTCTCACCACACTTATGTCCCTTACTCTACTTGTTGTCACAATTAAAGCATAAAACTTTTTCTTTTCTTTCCTCCAATTGTTGAGGTGTCAACCTTGTAGGTTGAGGTGTTTTAGAAGAAGGATCATTTTTCTCTCAATAGATGTTAGGATTGGTCCTTCTAGTAGCCATAGCCATATTTTTACTTTCAACATTTCTTGCCACCCTAAATGCATTCTCCAATGATTTGGGTTCCCAAAGTCGAACCTCATGTTGAATGTTATTCTTTAAAGTTCCTATGAATACATCAATAAAGTGCTTATCTGGAATATATGTTACCTTTATATTCAATCTTTGGAAGTTCTCAATGTGCTCTGTAACTGAACCCTTTTGCTTGAGATTTATCAATTGGATAAAGAAGGTATTGCTCCTTGTATCCTCATAGTGTGTTATCATTTCTTCCGTGAAAATTGTCCAAGTGACGAGTGATTTGCGAGAACAAAGCCATTGATACCATACAAATTGATTGGGTTCTAAATATAAAGAAGCAATTCGTACCTTTTGTGTATGTGACACATTATGTAGATCACATAATTTCTCCATCTAAAGTATCCATGTGATTGGGTCCTTGCCATCAAACTTCCTCATATTGATCTTAGGAACATGGTTAGTCTTCAACCCAAAGTTGGAGTTTCTCCATTCTTGATCCATCTTCCTTGTGTCCTCATCATGAATTTCATGGGATAAATTTTCACTTTCAAGTGTCCTCTCTATTAGGAAATTTTTCAATCCTTCCATGATCTCCCTTTTTAAGCCATCCATCCCAGTATCCATTATTGCCTCCAATTTAGCTTCAGTCGAATCCATCATCTCTTGTAGTTCATCTTTTTTCGTTGTCTTCTTTTGTAATTCATTTATGTCCCTACGCATTTCTTTACCTTCATCAGGAGTCCAAGTAGGATTGTTTGGAGGCTTATTTGGTGTAGAAGTTCCCCTTTTTGGTGGTATGTTGACCAAGTATCACTTTTAAACCTTGATTTTGAGGTGGTTCTGCTAGACAATATTTATTCTATTGTATCTCCAAAGTTTCAACCCTTCTAGGTATGAATTTTCTTTTTTTGTTGTAGTTCTCTGATATTTTTTCTCTACAATTCCACAGGTCTGATCAAAATTGGATTTGTAAAGTGGAATTTACAGTAACTTCCCCACATCTTGTTGATTTTTGGCCTTTCTTAGAGATCTCTCGTTTATAGCGTGCCCTACACAAAATAATTGATATTAAATTATGAAATATGTACCAGAAATACTACAAATTGTTCACTATCCAATGAAACTAGTCTCACTCAATTTGGATACTCTAGGAAGAAGTTATGATTGTTTTACCCTAAACACCTGCTTGAGACTAGTTAATAGGACTAGTCAAATACCCTATCTTCCACAGGGTGTATCTACAAATGTAATATGACCCAGAAGATGAAATTCTTATCATAGATACCTTACTAATTTATATGAATAACCTCCAAATTTTAGGGTCTGAAACATTACAAAAAATGTTTTATAGAGAAAATTTTGTGATGACTCAATTCAGGGTGATTCCATAACCCTACCTTACACATGTTGTATCTCCAAAAATATAAGGCATCAAGAGATGAAATTTTAACCCAACATACCTTGATACGTCTAATAAATATCCTACAAGAGGTTCCTTCTGAAACATCGTAGAAAAAAAATTATAGCGAAAATTCCAAGGTGTCTCAGACATAGCAGCGAAACCCCAATACCTTGAGCTCTGATACCATATGTTAATAACCAATTATCAATATAGCATAGAAAAAGATTAGAATGAGTACTCAACACTTTGAAAAAGAGATATTTTCAGATAATAAGCCTCTTCAAGGGGGAAACCTCCTTATACACTGCATAAATGTCCAAGTACAAGATGATTCCAAATGAAAATGTCTCCTTGGTATATATAGGAGACTAGGAGGTACAATTACAACTAATGGACCCAGGCTAGCATAAATGAAATAACATTACTAATGTGATATTCCCCAATTAAGGGGTAACGTGCCACTATTTAGGGCTTAACAGAGGTACTGCTACTCATGCATTATGTTTTGGAGGTTCAGACATTGTTCTATAGGGGTATGTTGATTCAGATATGGAAGGTGATAAAGATAGTAGGAGGACCACCACAGGGTATGTTTTTACTATAGGTGGAGAAATAGTAAGTTGGATTTTGAAACTGCAAAAGGTTGTTGCACTTTCAACAACAGAGGCGGAGTATGGTGTTGCTACAAAGGCTAGTTGTTAAGAACGAAATATCAATATAGCATAGAAAAACCTCAGAAAAAGTACTCAGTGCCTTGAAAAAGAGATAATTTCAGATAATAAGCCTCTTCAAGGGGGAAACCTCCTTTTACCCCACTTAAATGTTCAAGTACATGATGATTCAAAATGAAAATGTCTCCTTGGTATATATAGGAGACTAGGAGGTATAATTACA
>SNQJ01S0000903.1:454960-481436 GCA_010110895.2 Picea sitchensis | reverse complement strand
CCTATAACCTTCTTTAAGCATGAAACATGGAAAACTGGGTGTACTCGTGAAGATGCAGGCAACTCCAATTTGTATGCCATAGTACCAATCTTTTGCAACACCTTATAAGGGCCATAGTACTTTGGTGATAATTTATTATCCTGTTGGCAGCCAATTCACTTGTTTTCACTGTTTTATAAGCTGCCTACACCAATGTTTTTCAAACTTTAATTTTTCGTCGTAATTCTCAAATAAACGACACTTTTATTTTTGCGGCATTTGCACATTTACCGTCATTTTTGTTTTCACGACTGTAAGTGTGAAAACTTGGTCTTTCAAAATCGCATTAAAAACCATTATTGAACTGTCATTATCCTTCTCGTCGATATGCCTATTGAGCTTACATTTTACTTATCATTATACAGTTGGCAAGACCTTTTGATCTGCACTCATTGGGCATTCTTTGACTGATTATGTAATTTCGTTTCATTAAAATGCTATGCATTGGCAGTTGGATTTACATGTTACTTTGCACATTGGTTTCATAAAATATATAGGTGTTATGGTTAAACCCTTGATATATTTCATTTGATATGACACCTAGTTCAAAATGCATTGGTACCTCGTTTGAACTCTTGATATGAATTGATACAACGCATGTCACATTGGTTAAACACTTGGTATTGATTTCAATTTGTATGATTGGTTTTAAAACTATGGTATAACCATTGCTTGCGCAAATGATTAATACACTTACCATTGGTTTCATTGGTCGAGCAAATGACATGATTGTTAAACCATACAATAGTGGGTTGAACAACTATAAGCGTCGGCGGTTGTACCATTGGCAATAACTATTATGAATGGCCAGCAAATAGCTCCACCACATTCGCACGATGTCATTTATGCCTGTCCCTTATCCCCGTTTCACCTCTGTTAGCTCGGGTAACCCTTCATGCACTCTGCTCCTGTGTGTGCTATGATCCAAACCCTGGACTTACCGTGTGCTCGGCTCCATGGCACCAGTGGTGCGAATTCAGCCGAATGGTAGCCAAGTGTTATAACCCTAAATTGCACCACACATGCTTACCTGGCATCAGGCCAACTCATATCCCTTATTTGCCAAAAAACTACTGAACAAATCTTCTAAAAACTCCATTTTAAAAAAGAAAATGCTAGCAGGCCCACTACAGCCCGCGTTTATCCAAAAGAAAACTCTAGCAGGCCCACTACAACCCGCGTTTGCCTTCAGAATCACAAAAAACGGAAAGTTGCCGATGGGACAAAAAGCTATGGGTCAGTTAACTGGAACTCCCGGCCATGCATGTCCAAGAGTTCATACAAAACCCTAGCTCCTTCTAGCGTATAAAATAAGGGGTAGGGGTACTATTTGGAGGAGGAAAAAGATAGCAAAGAAACTCTGCCCAATTGTCGAATCCATTTGTCCCAACCCTTTAGCCTTTCCTCAAACCTAAGAAGAATTCAAGCAAAGCAGTTGGAGGACAAAGAAGAGGAGGAGCCTAGGATCAGGATCGAGGAACGGTGGCCGGTCTCTATCATTATTGTAAGTTGATTCATCTTGAGATTAATAAAAGAATACTTTTCCCGTCCCAATGCACGAGTGATGTATATTGTATTTGATTTATGCTTAATCTCTAACCCATAGGTAGAAGAATAGCATGCATGCATAGTGTTTTATCTTGATTGCAGGATTGTCTTTGGAAGGAGCAGCGAGAACAAACGGATAAAGCGCAATGGAGGATCTACATCAAACATCGATAGAAAAAGGTTAGTAGGTCTCTTCCATGCTTGTGTGTGAAAAAGGGGTTTGAGTATTGGGGTGATAGGTTAAAAGTGTTTTATTTAAGGTCATGATCTGCGTACAGGTTCAGCCCTAGCTTGTTAGTCCGTAGGGTATTATTTCCCAACAACAGAATTGGCGACTCCATTGGGGATAGTACTCTTAGGGTTTCCGGATTTCATTGAGGTTTTTGGGTAGTTCAAGGAATTATATTTTATGCTTCTTTGTTTGTCTGTTTTCTATTAGGTCAGAGCTAGTAGGGAACCTAGTTCTTAATACCAGCTTTTCCTTGACTGTGCTTGACATTTATTATCAGGACACACAGAGGTACACGCGGCCTGCAAAAGGCATGCACGCGTGTAACCCGCGCCCTAACCTTCTGTAGCCCGCGTTTGAACGCTTGCTGCAGAGGTTTCAGTAGTGTGTAGGACTCAAAAAGCTTGAGAGGCAGTCTCCTCTTCCCTGTCAGAAGTTTACCTTCTCAGGGGGCTTTCTGGATCCTATTTGGGTCTTGCTAGTTTACTGTCTTGTTTTCAGTCTGCTTTATTGTGTTTGTTCTCTTTTGCATTCATTTTCCTTTTATGTTAAATTAGAAGCATCCAATCCTTTTAGAGACCCTGGTTGTCAATACTAGAGGCCTTTTTCATGTCTGGGCTGCCTGTGTTTTGTTTGTCTTAGATTTTATACAGACCCGCGGCCTGTTCAAGTTTAGCCTGCGGGTACCCGCGCGCTGTTATAGCTCAGCACGCATTTGCACGCGTGCTATTTCAGTGACAATCGCGGGCTTGATTGGTTGCCTTTCAGCCTGGGTGGGGCAGTCATCCCTTCTAGTGGTGAGAAGTGTTCCTCTCAGGGGTTTGAGTCTGGGGTTGCACAGTCAGCAGGTTAGGGCCTCTTATCCTTAGCCGGTGTTTTTATTAGTTGATGTTTTGATAGAAAAGACAAAAGAAAAAATTTGTTTTATGGTTTTTAGACAAGTGTTAGAATCGGTGCTTTCTTGATTTCTTTTTTGTGTCTTTGCTCTGATTCTTTGCGATCTGCATTTTAAGCCAGAATTTTATCTTTGTTTTCTTAGTTTTGTGCTTGTCGGCATTTTCCCTTTGTTGTGTCTTTTTTCAATTAAATAAAAAAAAAATTCTCTTATTTCATTTTATTCTTGGTTTGAAGATTGTGTTGTTGCATCAATATCTAGGAAGAAGTATTTTTCATAAGTTTTTGCATGAAATCTTAGAAAATTCCAAAAGAAAAGAAGTATTTCTTGTCGAAAAGCTGTTGGTTTTTGCATTTTTTGTAAAAGTTTTTGTTTCCAAGCATTTCTTGTTCATTTTTCTTTGAGTCTTTACACACCATCAGTTTCACCTTCATACCTTGTGACGTAAAAAATCCCATTAAAAGCAACGCTAATTAAAAACTATTAGACTTTTTGTTTGTAGGGTTCATACACTAGCTCAGGACTAGGGCCTTGGAATAGGTTGGAGAGTAAATTCTCCAAGGCCACTCAAACCAAACATTGGAGTCTGTCATAGGGAGTGTAGAAGTCCAGTTACGGAAAGTTATTCGGGACCCTCCTCTAACACAGGGGCTAAACACGAGGTCGCGTAAGTAAAGGTAGCGGAGATAACCCCTCCAAAGCCGGACCAAGCGTAGTGGAGAACACATATCGAGGATTTGTTGAGGGATTCCGTCGTTTGCATTTGCCACGGAACTTCGTGGGTCTCGAATCCGTTTGAGGTCCTCAGTTGTCTTCCAGACCATTTTCCCTCGATACCCTTGACAGATTTCAGGCTTGATACCCTGCTCATTGTGGTCTACCCGACTATCGACTGTACCCACCTGGTGACTGTTCACATGCTGGCAAACTAGTTGCCAATCTTTTCTAGGGACATACACAGGTGACTGCGGGGGTATACCGCGGTACCTAGGACAGACATCGGGCCACTCTTTGCAGAGTATACCCAGAGGGTGCTTCCATATTCGAGTTGCACTTGCACCGGTAAGTTGCTCTAGTGTTGGTTATTGTAACTATTCTTCAAAGTAGTTAGTAATTGTTTGTCTTATCTCATAGGGGCTTCTTTTAGTGTGTGTTATTGTTTGTTCATGTAGAATACCTTAGCGTGTCATGAATCTTCTCACACAGTGGAGGATTCAGAGCTCCGCCGGTCACGAAGGCTTCTGGGCCTGCCACCGATTATACTAGAGCCACCCCCGCCACCATTGAGGCGAAAGCTAGATCAACAAGGGTCTTTCGAAGAAACCAGGTTTCCAACCATTGAGCCTGAACAACTCTCGGAGGAATCAACCGTCATTCTGAGTTCGGTTGAAACCCCAAACACTGATACTTGGCCGCAAGTTATTGTGCCAATTCAATTCTACGAACACCTATCAGTGCCTCACATAGCTATGGCAACAAACGTTGTTACTTCCTCTGGGAATTCTTCCATTCCCATCACTGTTGCTACCACAGGAGAAGCTTCTCCTAACTTGCCTCTGTCGGTGGTCCGAGCCACCCTGGTCTTGGTTGCAACTATGTTGCACAGTGGACCGACCCCATCTATCGCGGCGACCACACCTCCCTTCACACCTAGTGCGATCGGTCCTCCGTTTTCATATGGTATGCCCAGTTCAGGTACAAGTCCTGCACTCACTCACTCCACTTTACAGACTTTGGGTCTGGGGGCAGGGAGCTCTAACGCTTCTCTGCAAGGTCAACTTGGGGGCATTCCTGTCCCTTTCAATTCTTTTCCTTACGCTGGAGGTCATATCTCTCCTTCGTCCCCTTCGCTTGGTGGTCCGCATCAGCAGTCCTCCGGGCAGCCTGCACACACGAGTTCATTTGGAGCCAGGAGTCAAGGAACATCTGCGCCAACTCAGTCGGTAGGTTTGTCACCGTTTGTTTGGAACGAGACGTTTGGTAATAACACTTTCGCATCTACTGCTCTCCCATCTGGGGGCACACCCATTTTTGGACAGTCTACTACAACACAGGGTACTATTCCTGCGTTGGGGGCACATATACCAGGACCTTGGAATTAAGGACAAGGATCAGTTCCTTCCTCTGGAATGTCGTTCTGGGGTAATTCCTTCCACATTCAATGGAACCCCAGACAGACTTCTATGCCTCTCCCAATAGGACCGGCATGGAGTAATCCTTCCCAAAGTCTGTCAAACATGATGAATGCCCTACATCCTATGTCCTTTATGGGGAATCAACCAATGATGTCTCCTCATATGCAAAACCCTTATGCTGGTCAGGGCCATGGTTTCTACCAAAATCCGGGCCAGCAGCCAAACTTTTCCTAGAAACCTGGTGCCAGTCAAACTCCAGGACCCTTTTATCCAGGCTATCAGCAGCAACCCAAACTACCATTCTTGGCGATGTTACACTTGCCAGATTTGACACGGTTGTTAAATGATCCTATCTGTCATGATCCTCGTTGGCCTCCTATGCTAACGAAGTTTCCTTTAGACATTCCAAAGTTCGAGGCCAAGCCTAACGAAGATCCAAGTGATCACGTGACTACTTTCCACCTTTGGTGTTCATCTAACTCACTAAAAGATGACTCCGTCCAGTTGTGATTGTTTCAACGCACTCTTATTGGGAGTGTCGCGAAATGGTACATAGAGCTTGATCGTTCACGATATTCTTCTTTTGGCGAACTGGCAATGGCCTTCCTTAACCATTTTCAGTTATCTGTAAGATACGACGCCAGCACTAAGTTGCTAGCCAATTTCGAGAAGATGACAGTGGACCATATCTCAGATCATATTCAAGAGTGGTGATGTCGAAAGAGTCTTATCAAGGTACCCTTCCCACCATCATTCCTACTTGAGTGGTTCCTTAATTCTTTAGTTCCGCAGTTATCCAAAGACGTCGCGACTTCAGGGGTTTTCTCCAAGGAATATGCCATCATGAGGGCTCAACAGTTTGAGCTTATCTATTCTCAGTCTGGTTTACTGTACAACATCTTGTCGGATGCACCACGGTCAATACTGGATAAAACCAGACAGAGAGTCGGACCACATGCTGATGGTATCGTTGGTTCGGCACAAACCAAGCCCGCTGAGCAATTGACAAAATAATTGCAACAGTTATCTATACAACACTCAGCAGCCAGCCAGACTACTGCTTTGGCTGCTCCTCCTACCCAAACGTCGGAAGTACACTCCATGCAGACGACTAACCCAAAGGCCAACCAGTAGCCTAAAGGGAAGAAAAAACAATGCAAGAAGGGTAAGGGGGATAAGAAACCCACTGATAATGTTGGCGAGGGAACCATGGAAAAAAGGAAGGCGAGGTATCCATGCAACTTATGTGCGGAAGACCACCCAACCCATCTATGCCCTCGACTTGCGGAGGCCCAGAAGTTTGTCACACAGCAACAACAAGCCGTGTTGACTAATCCCTTTCAGCATGGGCAAAATTTAACTCAAGCCTCTACAAGTGCCGAAGGGGGCAGCCAAGAAACCTTCCCTCCCCCAAACAATTCTTCTTCCGCAAACGTATACATGGTTAAAAGTGATTCTTTAATAATGACTAGAGCGCACGACTATAGTAAACCAAGCGCCTCTGAGAAGGGAAAATAAGCCGAGATCCCATCTCTTCCTCTACAGATCGAGAAGACGTTGGGTGAAACAATGACACACATTCCAAAAGGTGCGTTTAATCAAGCTTCTCACAATCCAAATGCAAGGGCCACCCAGAATTACTCTGTGGTGGAAGATTTATCCCAAACTCCTTGTGCTATGTCCGCTTTGGAGGTACTCCAAAGTTGCCCTGCTCAGAGGAAAGCATTGTTAACTGCTTTAG
This sequence comes from Picea sitchensis, assembly GCA_010110895.2. Taxonomy (NCBI): domain Eukaryota; kingdom Viridiplantae; phylum Streptophyta; class Pinopsida; order Pinales; family Pinaceae; genus Picea; species Picea sitchensis. Next base: position 474,849 of record SNQJ01S0000903.1, on the reverse strand, counting down.
GCTCTACTGACACTTGTAACCTGGGTACCATCATGTTAGATACGACTGACTTGAAACCTCATTTTCCTTACCACGTCATGTTTCAGATAGTAGTGGCTCACCCCACGAATTTTTTTATGCGGAATATCTTCCGCAGGGTGGTCGACAAGGGCACTTCGACTTGCGTTATGTCGTTAGCATGTTGAAAAGCCATTGGTCAACCCGAGTTGTCTCCATCACCTACTCTCCTCACTACGTTCGACGGTCGTTCTTTCCGGCCACATGGCATCATTCCTTCTTTTCCTGTGCAGTTAGGAGGGAAGACTGTGTGTGTCGAGGTAGAGGTAGTCGATGCTCCCCTCGACTATAATCTCTTGTTAGGTCGTAGTTGGACTTATTCTATGCAAGCTGTGGTCACTACAGTTTTTTGAGTCTTGTTGTTTCCACACGAGGGTCGGATAGTGACCATCGATCAATTGTCCTTCTCTAGACCTGACCCAGCTTTGGGGGCATCCATGGTTCCCATGATAGATAATCCTTAACCCGGTGTCATTAATGTAGGAGTTGGTTTGTGCCCATCCTTGATGGGTACCTTTGATTACCCACCTCCTCACGACAATGTCAAGTTTATATTGAATCACCACAAGGCTAATATTTTTCATGTTTCGTCGTTCCGCACGAATTACTTTGAGGATCTGTGGATTCTTCCTTCCCCATCAGCCACGATGGATGAGACAGGGCACGCTGGCATGTCCATGCCCTTGTCGGCCACTGAAGTAGCGTACTCTTTAGTCCAGCAAACTTCAGCTACTCCTGATCTGACTCCCGCACAAGAGTTGGATCCACTTCTTGAGCCTATCTGGGCTCAGGGTTCTCTTGCTACCACTGATTCGTTAGACTTAGTCTTGCCTTCTGACGAAGCTGTAATCGAAGCAATGACTAGTCCGAAAAAACCTTTGGAAGATCTTCATCACAGGTCATATTCCCTCCCAGAGTTAAGCCGAATCGAGGCAGGAGAATTCACTATCACTATGACGGGAGATCAGCCATGTCCTATTAACCTCTTAGCTACACAGGAAATTTATGCTGAGGGCAATATGGCAACTAGCACTGAAACTATACCTATTAACATCTCCCGAAACCCTGGCGTCGTGGAGAATGTCTTCGTCAGAGTGGATTGCTCCCCCGAAGAGATTCGGATTTACATGGATCTTTTCAAAGAATTCTGCGACGTTTTTGCCTGGTCTTACGAAGCGATACCTGACATCGACCCACAAAGTGTCGATCATGGGCTACCTTTGTTGTTTTTCAAGCTCGCTTTGAGACCCAAAAGAAACATCCGGCGAGACTGTATTTATGCTTTTCGATCTCGTCCGGATTAACTGAGAAAAGTAACCATTATGGAGTCTTCTTTAAGCCCTTTTTAGACTCCTTAAAGATGAAAAGATTGTCGAGTGACCTTGTTTCTTCACACTCGTTAAATTGGTCCAGAAGAACGTTCCTTAAATTGGTCTCCTTTTAAGCCCTTTTCAGACCCTCTAAAAATGAAAAGATTGCCGAGCGATCTTGTGACCTTTCACACTCGTTAAACTGAAATTTGAAGTCACATCTGTCCAGCGGTAGTTTACCGCTTTTTTGGTCCGGCGGTAGTTTACCTTTGGCCACTGGAGGATTTTTTCCGAGTATCATTTCCCAGAACATCAGTCTTGTCCTTGTGCCTTGAGCATGTATGTTTGTGGTGCTCGTTCCTCCATTGTAACATAATATTCCTTTATTCTTTTTCACAAATTATCAAAAAGAACAAAAAATCAAATATACCCCAAAAAGAGGATGGGAAAAGTATTTTCTTTATTGGCATCATAATGAGTCGCCCTTGGATAAAGCACATATGTCTGTTTGATTCATCAAACTTTGGGATGTAGTACGACCTTAGGAAGCTTTGCTCGCTATATAGAGTTGTGTCCTCCACCGTTTGGTTACTCTTCCAAACATATGGAGAGTTTGCGTTGCCTCCGGCTTCGTAGACTTATGATTAACAGATATGCTGCCTGAGTCTTATCACTTGTCGTGTTATTATCCAAGGGAAGTTTGTCACTGAGCTTGAGTCGGCCCCTCTGCAATATGTCTCTTGTCCGCATACTCGGACATCCTGAACGTCCAATCAAGTCTTTGTTCGAAATCACTGAAGCCTTCAGTCCGATCATCAAGATTATCAAGTCCATAACCGACGAGCCATCGAAGACCTCTGGGTAGTGCAGACGTACACTCATATTACACTCCTACCCGAGTTTAGAAGATTTTGAAGTTGTTTCTTGAGCTCTAAAGTACAGCCATCAGGCCGAATCAACTTCTAAGAGATGGATACTTTATATGTATATCTTTCTGATTTCGAGATGTAGCTCTGTTGTGTATTATTCACGGCTACTCTTTATAGTTGTTTGACATGGATATACAATGTATTTGATTGGTAGCCATGGTTCTATTTTATCCCGAGAATGGGTATTCCCACCTCGGTGAGACATTTGTTATTTTGCAGACGACACCTCCTGATTCTTGATTCTTGGGCTCACTCATTCAGCATATCAGTACAAATTGGTAAAATATTGGTAATGTATTTCAGCCATCAGATGCTCTTCTGACCTCACACATTAGGGGGCATATGTTATAACCCTAAATTGCACCACACATGCTTACCTGGCATAAGGCCAACTCATATCCCTTCTTTGCCAAAAAACTACTGAACAACTCTTCTAAAAACTCCATTTTTAAAAAGCAAACGCTAGCAGGCCCACTACAACCCGCGTTTATCCAAAAGAAAACTCTAGCAGGCCCACTACAACCCACGTTAAAACGCTAGCAGGCCCACTACATCCCGTGTTTTCCTTCAGAATCACAAAAAAAAGAAAGTTACCGACGATACAAAAAGCTATGGGTCAGTTAACTGAAACTCCCGGCCATGCATGGCCGAGAGTTCGTCCAAAACCCTAGCTCCTTCTAGCCTATAAAAGAAGGGGTAGGGGTACTATTTGGAGGAGGAAAAAGATAGCAAAGAAACTCTGCCCAATTTCCGAATCCATTTGTCCCAACCCTTTAGCCTTTCCTCAAACCTAAGAAGAATTCAAGCAAAGTAGTTGGAGGACAAAGAAGAGGAGGAGCCCAGGATCAGGATCGAGGAACAGTGGCCGATCTCTATCATTATTGTAAGTTGATTCAGCTTGAGATTAATAAAATAATACTTTTCCCGTCCCAATGCACGAGTGATGTATATTGTATTTGATTTATGCTTAATCTCTAACCCGTAGGTAGAAGAATAGCATGCATGCATAGTGTTTTATCTTGATTGCAGGATTGTCTTTGGAAGGAGCAGCGAGAGAAAATGGATAAAGCGCAACGGAGGAGCTACATCAAACATTGATAGAAAAAGGTTAGTAGGTCTCTTCCATGCTTGTGTGTGAAAAAGGGGTTTGAGTATTGGGGTGATAGGTTAAAAGTTTTTTATTTAAGGTCATGATATGCGTACAAGTTCAACCCTATCTTGTTAGTCTGTAGGGTATTATTTCCCAACAACACCAAGCCTTGCTACTATTCGACAATGCCCGGAAAGACTTAGAGGATAACGCTTGGCTCACCTTTGTACAACGATTCGAGGGTTTTAATTTATTTGTTGCACATTAGTTCGCCCTGACTTTTGATGGTTGTAGATCCAAGGTAGGTGACATTCAGTTGGAAATCAATGAGGAGTTTATTAGTTCTACTACAGGGTTACCATCCTCAGGCCAACGTTGGTTTAAAAACTCTAAGGTCGAGGAGGTTCCATGGCCGCTACTGTTCGTCTCGCGAAAGGTCACATCCTATGACAGAGGTATGCCCATATCCACGCTCAAACCATGGTGGCATGATATTTTGATGGTGGTCAAACAATTCGTGACCTGTGAGGGTCGATATGGACTCGTTTTTCTCTACCACCTTCATTTGTTAATGAATTTTATGGGATACCCATTGAATATTCCCTTTTACTTCCAGCGTAGCCTATATAAAATTTCGAAAGGTTTAAAAGGGAGAAGGCCAATAGTAGCCTGTTCCACCATGGCCTAATCAGACTCATCATTGTTCATCACTTGAATCACCACGGTGATAGATGGCAAGCGTTTATCTATCGAAATGGTTTTGCTGATGCCGAGCCCATCCAAGTTGACAAGCCTATGGTCAATGAAACCAAGGTCGAGCCACCCGTGCCCTTCCATGTCCTACTTCCCTCTCCTAAACCCTCGATCGACCCTGATATTGACTTACCTGACGTCTTAGCAGACAAGGCCAAGGCTATAAAAAATCATGTGAGCCAAAAGGTTAGGGGTAACCCTACTGTTGATGGAAAAGGTAAAAAGAATGCTCGACTTATCTCGAGAATGCCTAGGAATAAGCCTAAACCTAGTGTTGAGCAGAAGCCCATAGTCCTTAGTGAGGATTCAGACTCTGACATAGAACGCTTCCTAGCTAGTGAGTACCCTTACTCACAGGGTCTATGCTCCGAGCCACATTATGACTTCGTTTCCAATATTCCCCCTTGCCTAAAAAACAATCCCAGTTACCCAGGGATCAAACCACCTGACGAAACCCTCGTCAATGTAACCAAACCCTAACCTACACTTTCGAAGCCTAGACAGTCGTCCTATGAACAATGTGATTTGTGATTGGAATGATACTATATAGACGTTCCCCTACTTCAATCGAAAATCAAATCGCTGGAGAACCAAGTCACAGTATTGACCAACCAAAGGGACAAGCTTCAAGCAACTAATAGAAAGCATAGAACCACTGGTTCCATCGTTTTTAAGAATGTTGAATCGGCCACAGCCATTGTCAACTCCAAAATGTCATGATCAAGTTGTCTGCTCGTCATCCAGGTATGAATTTCGATATCATTTTCGTTTGTGAATTCCTCGAATTAATATAATGACATGAGTTTGGTTTTCATATAGCTCTGTCTATCATTTGAAATGGCTCTATCATAATGTCATTCATCCTGTACATTGTTTTTTCTTTGCTAAAAATTGAATGAAGTTTTGATTTGGATACACGATTTGCTCATGCCCAGTTTAGTCATTGATAGGTTTCCATCAGATTTGATTCGTTTGTCTGTTAAGTTAACGAAATCAATGGTTTTCTTTCGATTGGGTTTGTTTGTATCTAATCTGAACAGGAAGTTATCATGCTAAATTTAGATTACAATCATGTTTCGATTTGATTTCATTATGGTTAGATTATATCGGCTCTAATTTAGTTTGTACGCTGTGATTTTGGAACGACTTCGTGAGTTTGAGTTGATGTCATGCAATCTCCTAAATCAGGAATACAACTCTGTTCGATTTCGATTTGGAAAGAACGACTCTGTTTCATATGAAAACAATATTCTCATTTAAGCCTGTGAAAAAGATATCTACACCCGAAGCATGGAACATTTTTAATTCACAATGACTATGTTAAACCCCAGCTGTTCGATTCGCTCTTGTCTTGATTGGATTGTTGTGTATCTTCAGTTAGTATGATCGATTTTATGAGTTGTATTCGTATCAAAAATAGACTTGATTGTAGCTCTGTTAATTTTAATTTTCAAACGAGTTTGTTAACTCAGATCGACTTATGTTATTTCTGTCAAATTCGTATGAGGTAATTCCGGTAATAGTCGTTTCAAAATGAATTCAAGAAATGATTTGATGAATGATTTTGTCTGCCCCAAATAGAAATAACAAACGATCAGATAACTCTTACGAACCCTGTTATCAATTGATTGATCTCGTTTTGATTTCGTTTATGACAAATTACGCACCAGTTTTCATTTAATTCGCTCATGGCATGGATCGTTTGGTATATCAATACAGTTATGTCGATTTGAGAAATGATCTTGTTTGGATTCGATCGTGTCTCCTGTTGATGAGGCAGCATAACAATTGCCTATGATTTGTTTTGATTGTATTGATTTCAATTTGATATGAAATGATTTCATTACTATTCATTACGATTCTGTTCACCCAATTTTGTGGCAACAAATGAAACAGAGTACACGTATCTCTGTAGTCATTTGACTGATCTTGGTCTTGTTTGATTTCAAATTAGTATAACAATTACAATTTGAATGATTCATTTTCAAATAGATATTAGATGTTAGTTGAATTTAATTCTTTAAAAGGATTTGAATTAATTTTAATGTTGATTCTGTGTCTTATTTAGACCAGCTACTGAATCGCAAGATTCTGTAGCTAGTCTATAGAATTAGATTTTTTATCATTTTACTAATAAAATATCCTCCTAAATTGTTCATTTTTTATCCTTTTCAGGTACATCCGAATTGCATTGGACCTGTTGGACAGTCTAGGAGATATTTGTGTGATTTAGTTTTTATTTTAGGTTCTTAATTTAGTCAGACTTGGGATATTTTCCCAGATTTTATGTGAACAGTTTTGATAACTTCCACAGGGATGTTTTACCCTGTGGAAGGTCTTTAAATACTTATTATTTTTTGTAATAAGGAGCATCCTCACTTGTGGGAGAACCAAGCTATGGATGTCTTAAACAAACTGAGACAAGAGTTGGTGTTTTTCTACAGCTTTCGCTTTCATAATATCAATCTTTTGTTTCAAGTTTATGCATGTCACTTTGCAGTTAATTATAGACTACTTTAGCTATCATAGTCTATTGCAGTATGATATGATTTAATTAATGTTCTATCCATATCTAATTTATTTCATTACTTAAAAAATACAGCAATTACTTTGTTTCAGTTAATGAATCACATATTTCCCTTCTTCATTAATTGAATCATTTCATATAGATCTTTGCATACAGGTTTATCTAACTGTGAAGATTTATAAATCATAAGATTGTTGGAATTTTTATGTCTTGTTTGTCCTGTAATTATATTGGAAGAGCACTGCATATTTCTGTTTACAAGGAGCGCCTGGATAATTCGGTGCGGGTTTCCTCCCTCCGATCATCTTAGACAACCATCTCATACAGGACAAACCTGGAGCGTTTCTCTAGGTCATTTTGTTATTTATTTGTTTGGTTAATTTGTTAGTATAATATTAGTAGTTTAGTTAGATATAGGTTTAGTTAGAGTTGTAGTTAGAATTAGTATATTAGTTGTTTAGTTTCGTTAGTTTTTGTTTTATTTCTTGTTCATAAAATTATAAAATCAACAAAAAATATGTTTCTCTGTCTTAGGGAAGAATATAAATGAGTTTTTTCAGGTTTCATTTAAATTTGTAAATTGTAGATATTGTACATTTTGTGAATAAGATTTATTTCTATTAGTAGTTAGATAGTTAATTAGTTAGAATTAGTATAATGTTAGTTAGTAGATTGTATATAGAATTGTTAGATTAGTTTAGTAGTTTGTTTTAATAGTTATTTTTAGTTAGATTAGTTTAGTAGTTTGTTTTAGTATTTAGTTTTAGTTAGATTAGTTAGTTTAGAGTAGTTTTTCTTTTTTTGTTTTCTTAGGACTTAGATCGGCTAACGGAGCCACTAAACCCATCAGGGTGGTTCATCCCAAACGACTTGGGTTATTAGACAACCCCGGACCGGTTCCACTCTTCCAGTTGACGGACGGTCAATTTCGCCCATCAACAAATGGCGCTAGAAGGAGGGCCTGAATTTAATTAATGGCACGAGGTGGTCGCAAGACTCCTCCACCACCTAATCGCTCAGCTATAGTGACTAGAAGCCATTCAAACGATAATATTCCCCTTCAAACAACAACCACATCAACCGACGATCCATAGATCACAGTTGAGCCAACAACCCCTAATCCTACAGGTGGTGACATACAAGAGATTGTCCGTCAATCTCTTATAAAAACACATAGTGCCTTAGCCCGTTTGAGGCAACCAAACCATCCGTGGGGCCAACCTTTGGATTTCTCTGATATCAGAGAACAATTAGGTGACACTAACCTCACTGTGAATCCTTTAGATCCAATCTTAAATCATGTTGCAGGAGGATCTGGGATACCTCCTTCACCACCTCCATCATCTCCTTCCTCCTCTGGAGGAGATTCCTCTGACGAAGGCAATTCCCCTTCTCAGCCTTCCACACCCACTACCCCAATGGAAAATAAGAACAACCCTGCTAGACCCTGGCTTGATCAGGATGTCGTAGTTGTACCTGGAGCTCAACACCCCCTACCTAAACATCTGGAGAAATGGCTTCCCAAGTTTGATCCTAACTCAAAACAGATCGTTGAAGATCACATTAAAAAGTTCATGTTAGCCATAAGACTCCACAATGTCGAACATGAAGACGTTGTCTATAGGTTGTTCCCCTATACTTTCGAGGGAAATGCATCCACATGGTACTTTTCCCAACAACCCCATACCATCATGTCTTGGGAAAAGTTCAAGTCATGCTTTTTGGAAAAGTTCGGAGACGGTAAACCTCCGGAAGTCCTAGTCATGGATCTTTCTAGCTTAAGAATGAACCCAAAAGAAAAAGTTAAAGACTTTAATCAAAGATTCTTAACACTTAAAAACTGAATCCCTGCGGATTCTATGCTTGCTGAGAGTCTTATAATATCATACTACACCAAAGCTTTGCATCAAAGCATAGATATTTGGGTTTAACGATCTAGGAAAGCGACGTTGTTAGAAGCCTTCGAGGAGGCCAACCAGATTGAAAAAGACATACTTAGTCTTAAAGATTCTACTAGCAACGAAACAGAGATTAGTGCTTCTTCCAAAAAGAAGATCAAGATCCTCCCCAGACCCACTCAAAGTAAAACACAACCTAAAAAATCTGATTTATAAAACTTAACTAAAGTTGTTCAGAAACTGTCAAATCAAATTATAGACTTGAAAAGGTCGACCGAAGAAGATTTCTCGAGCAAAGGGCCTTACAAACCCCCGTCCCGGAAGACTTTTCCCACCAACCGACCTAACCTAACCACCAAAGGCCTTAATCTAGAAAGTCTGCAATGTGCCCTTCAAACAATTCTAGAAGCCCAAGATAACTTGATGCCTCCTGAGATCCCTGAGGAGGTAGTTGAACAAGAAACATTTCAAGAAGAAGAGTCTTCTCCAAACATTTTTGGACACTTCTCGGATAGCATCTTTCAAGCAAATTTCAAGACAGTTCATCCTTATAATACCAAGAGTAAGACAACCAACAAACCTTCTTCCGGAAACACCACAACTTCGCCTCCAAAGAAATCTAAACCAGCTGAGACTAAACAGAGTAATGTGAACCCCAACTTAGATTATGATGTAGTTGAATATCTTAAAAAGTTGAGAGCTAACATTTATGTTTATGAGTTATTGAAATTTCCATTTCTGCTACAAAAAATGTTACAAAATATTTCAGAGAATGGAAAAAATGGTAATTCTAATGGTAACAAGGTTGTGAAAAACAAAGATCCCCAGAAGACTTCCACTAAAAACAATCCTGATCCTCAAGATAAAGGAAGCCTTCCTATAAGTAATGTAAATAATGTAAATAATGTAGATAAAGTAGCCTTAGAAACTGCGAGTAAAAAGCCACAAGCTACTACTCTTAGTACTCGCAAAAATGTACCTCCTTTCTTATTAACTTTTGAAATCTTTAATAGAAACGTGCACAATTGTATGGTAGACTCAGGAGCGTCATCCAATGTGATGTCGTGGTCTGTATGCCAGAAGATTAACGCAGAAGTTGAACCATCTACTTTAAAAATCATACAACTTGATCAGACAATTGTTAAAGTTATAGGCGAACTAAAGAATGTGCTTATTATATTATCGTCTAACCCCAAGGTTCATCAAGTCATTGATATAATTGTTGTGGATATCCCAAAAGTGTATGGTCTTTTTTTAAGCAGGGACTGGTCCGAGCAGCTACACGGCTATTTCACGACAGATTGGTCTCACCTATGGCTTCCAGAGAACGACAAGCCTAACAAGATAAAAGTGAATCGTGAGCGCTACCTTAAGTTCACAGTCATAGATTTGAACGATCCCAACGAACCATTTACACCTTCTGCGGATTCACCCGAAGTACAAAAGATGGACATCTTCTTCGGAAATTTCATGGCCGAGGCTTCAGCTATCACCAATCTAGAACAACAGTCTGAGATTGTAGCATACGTGCAGCCAACGACATCTATGCAACAATCTCATGTACCCGATAGAAATCAAATTTGGTCTCTGTATTTTGACGGGTCAAAGTCCAAAGAAGGAGCTGGAGCAGGCTGCGTCATTATCGATCTGGCAGGTAACAAAACATTAATTGCATGTAGGTTGGAATTTGAATGTACTAATAATACTGCAGAATATGAGGCTTTACTGCAAGGTCTCAGAAAAGATTTGGATATGAACATTCAAAGTTTAACCGTCTTTGGCGACTCTGAAATAGTGGTTAGACAGGTAAGAGATTCTATCCACTGTCTGCCTCCACATCTCAAAAGCTACCAATATGAGGTATGGAATTTAATGAATAAATTTTCTTCTTTCAATATAAATTCTATTCCTAGATTGAATAACTCTGAAGCAGATTTATTAGCTAATGTAGCTTCTAAACTTCTTCCTGCAGAAGGCTTGTCCCCAGATGAATTCTCCGTTGAGCTATTGTTCCGGCCATCCGTCCCCGACAACATCACGAACTGGAGAGTATTTGATGACGATCAACAGATTATTAAATTTCTGCACATGGAAGAAACGTTTCAAGGCGCGGTGATAGACGAACACATGCACGACGACAATTAGCGCGATTTCACGGTAATACCAGATCCGAGAACTCCTGAATCTTCATCGGATATGGTAAACTCGATCCCTAAATATGTAGTTAGATTAGAGGAGTTTTATGATTTTCAAGATAAATTTAAAAAGACGGTCAATTGTAAAACCAATAGTTCCTCGTTATCTTATGAAAAAGTAAACTTAGGAACTAATGAAAATCCTCAGTGCATTAATCTAGGGTCGGGATGTTCTCAACAAGAAAAAGATGCATTTATTAAATTGTTCAAAGAGTTTAAATATGTCTTTGCATGGACGTATGATGACCTTAAAACTTTCGACCCTAACATCATACAACATGTCATTCCGATGAAGCCCCAAACCTTACCCTTTCAACACAAATTAAGGAAAATTCACCCCAAGCTCGAACCAACCGTTGAAAAAGAATTGAATAAGCTCCTAAATGCTAAGATAATTTTTCCTGTTAGGCACACTCAATGGGTTTCTAACCTTGTCCCAGTCCGGAAGAAAAGTGGGGAAATCCGACTCTGCGTCGATTTCCGAAACCTTAATAGAGCATCTGATAAAGACAACTATCCTGTCCCGCCCATGGAACGGATCCTTCAACAGGTATCTGGTTCCGAGAGGCTATCCTTACTGGATGGTTTCTCGGGGTACAACCAAGTCCTGATGTCTCTTCCAGACCAACTTAAAACTACCTTCCGTACCCCGTGGGGCACTTATGTAAAATGCCCTTTGGATTGATTAATACTGGTGCCACTTTTCAGAGAGAAATGGACATTTCTTTCCGAGGCTTAATCAATCAGTCCATTGTATTTTACTTAGATGATGTTACCATATTTTCGAAAAACAAAAACGATCATCTAGCTCACTTACGAGCCGTCCTACTGCGATGTTGCAAATACGACATCTCCTTGAATCCTAAAAAATCGATCTTTGCAGTAGAACAGGGTAAACTCTTGGGATTCATTGTGTCTAGTGAAGGGATGATTATTGACCCTGAAAGGACTCAAGTCATCATGAAACTCCCCCCTCCTACATCAAAAAAATCTATGCAGTCTTTCTTAGGCCATATTAACTTCATGAGGAGATTCGTCCCTAGTTTCTCTGAAATGGTCAGGCCTTTACAGAATTTGATTAAGAAAGACACCCAATATCACTGGGGACCCCTAGAAAGTCAATCTTTTAATGCAATAAAGAAGGCCATAATAGACGCCCCGTCTCTCATGAGCCCAGATTTTTCTCAAGATTTTACACTCTACACTTTTGCTTCTGACCGTTCCTATGCCGCCGTCCTAACCCAAAAGAATGCCGAAAAAAATGAAGTACCCATTGCCTTTATGAGCTCTTCTTTCAAATGCGTTGAACTTAATTATCCAGTGGTAGATCGGCAAGCCTATGTTGTTTTCAAAGTAGTCAAGCACTTCCGGTCCTATCTTTTGAAGTCAAGGACGGAAGTCATTATCCCCTACCCAGCCGTTAGGAATCTGTTAGTGCAGAAGGAACTAGGAGAAAAGAGAGCTAACTGGGTCACCTCCTTGCAGGAGTATGACTTAGAAATCACCCCAGCTCAGATAGTGAGAGGCCAAGGGTTATGCAAGTTAGTTGTTGATTCAGCAGTAGGACAACAAGAAGAAAGCGGTACGTCAAACCTAGCACAACGCGATCAAAGTCTAATCTGTTATGCGCAAAACCCTGTTAGTCCTTGGTACAACGATATAAGATTCTGTCTTGAACATGGGTCAGCCCCCCGTCACCTGGACCCCGCTAAAAATGAGCATTGAGATTAAAATCCACCTCCTTTCATTTGGTTAATGGTATCCTATTTCGTCAGAGTTTTGACGACGTACTGATGCGCTGTCTTGAAAAATACAAAGCAGAAAAAGTCTTGCTAGAGTTGCATGCAGGGGAAGTTGGTGGTCATTTTGGTGGTGAAACCACTGCTCATAAGGTTTTAAGAGCCAGTTATTAATGGCCCACACTTTTTAGAGACACCCATGCCTTGTGTCATAAATGTGTCAGTTGTCAGAAAGCATCAGGGCGGTTACAAAAACCAGCCTTTCCTTTGCAGCCCGTTTCAGTAGATTCTCCTTTTCAGCAGTGGGGCCTTGATATCATAGGTCCAATCAACCCCCCATCCTCACAACATCACAAGTTTATTGTGACAGCCATAGATTACTTTACCCGATGGTCTGAAGTTGTTGCGTTAAGAACCGTCAACACCAGTCAGGTAATTGCCTTTTTAAACTCGAATATTATCACTCATTTCGGTATCCCTGACTGTTTAGTATTTGATAATGCTTATTACTTATCCTCTCTTGATATGAGTGAGTTCACTTTGGAAAAAGGAATTAAATTGAAGTATTCTTCTAGTTATTACCCCCAGGGCAACGGATTGGCAGAATCGACAAACAAGAACTTGATTAAAATCATCAAGAGAACGGTGGTTGAAAATCACAAAAATTGGCACAACACACTGCTAAACACGTTGTGGGATGATAGGGTAACACCAAAATATGCTATAGGTAACTCCCCCTTTTTTCTCGTTTATGGCAGAGAAGCAATTCTGCCACCTCACATTCTTCTTCCTTCACTTCAGTTGTCGCAGAAAGTCCAAGAAGGAGATTGTCCCCCTTTGGAAAACTGAATTAACGCTTTGATGAAGCTAGAAGAGGTAAGAGCCCAAGATAAACGTAAGTTAGATCAACATCAACTATTGGTTAAAAGTTGGTTCGATTCTAATTTTGCTTCTGATAGGAATTTTGAAGTAGGTGATCTCGTCTTGAAGTGGGACAAACCACATGAGGGAAAGGGAGAGCACACAAAATTTCAAAATTTGTGGCTTGGACCGTTTTTAATTGCTAAAAAGTTGGGTCCCAGTTCCTTTCAATTGAAAAATCTTGAAGGGCATCCTGACACCTACCCGGTGAATGGCCAAGCCTTGAAAATATACTTTGCTTGATAACTACCCTTGTATATTATGTACACATTTTTCTTTTGTTTTCTTTTTCGTTTGCTTTTTTGTTTTTGATTTGAATTTATCAGTTTGTGTTTTTGGAAATACACATACCTGTACACTGAGCTATTCAGAAAAAGACAATAGAAAATTCCTTCACTAAAATAACTGCTAAGAAAAAGGTATAAACATCAATAGTATATTTCTGAAATTTATATCTATGTTGGAAAAGTCTGTTGTTTGAAAGAAGATGACTGATTTCGATCTCTGAGTAAAGCTTGTCATGATCATCTATTATCTTTTTACGTTGTCCCTATTCTGTAAAGGAATGACTCAGAAGATGTCTCCCTGCCTTAGGAAGTTGGTTTTGTAAATAAAACATCTATGGATCCAAATAAAGGACAATTCTAAAAAATTCTGATGAGGTCTAAAAAAAATATGTTGAAATATCATGATTTTCAGCGTCACCCCACTTGACTATATATCTATAAAAAAAAAAAAAAAAAATTATTAATAGAGCTGTGGGAAGTGCTTGTAAACCCGTCAGGATACTGAACAGGTCTACTGGCAGTGGGTAAATGCATGCATGATTCCAAGACAACTTCGTCGGGGTACTGAACAGGCCCGCTGGCAGCGAAGCAATGTCAGGTATATGAAAATTTGCAATTAAGAAACCTCTTTAGTGTCCTTTATTCTAATCTAGAACTTCTTGGCAGGATACAGATGTCAAAGTGGGTTAAATGGAAACCTTGTCGAGGCTATGGACGCATGTTGGAAGCAGTGGCTCTGTCAATAGTATTGGAGATTTTATCTTTAATATCGTGACTCCCTGGTCTTAACACTGTTATATGTTTTCATCTTTTAAAACACTGCTGGAATAGCTGGTTAATGATGATGTTTATATGATTTTTTGGTTGTCGTTTTTGAGTTGGAATTATCTTTGCTATCCTAATATGAATTTGTCCTTTTGGCAGAGATAACTGCTTCTACCAGTGTGTCACCATTGTTGGCAGCCAATTCACTTTTTTTCACTGTTTTATAAGCTGCCTACACCAATGTTTTGCAAACTTTAATTTTTCGTCGTAATTCTCAAATAAACGACACTTTTATTTTTGCGACATTTGCACATTTACCGTCATTTTTGTTTTCACGACTGTAAGCGTGAAAACTTGGTCTTTCGAAATCGCATTAAAAATCATTATTGAACTGTCGTTATCCTTCTTGTCGATATGCCTATTGAGCTTACATTTTACCTATCATTATACAGTTGGCAAGACCTTTTGATATGCACTCATTGGGCATTCTTCGATTGATTATGTAATTTCGTTTCATTAAATTGTGATGCATTGGCAGTTGGATTTACATGTTACTTTACACATTGGTTTCATAAAATATATATAGGTGTTATGGTTAAACCCTTGATATATTTCATTTGATATGACACCTAGTTCAAAACGCATTGGTACCTCGCTTAAACTCTTGATATGAATTGATACAACGCATGTCACATTGGTTAAACACTTGGTATTGATTTCAATTTGTATGATTGGTTTTAAAACTATGGTATAACCATTGCTTGCGCAAATGATTAATACACTTACATTGGTTTCATTGGTCGGGCAAATGACATGATTGTTAAACCATACAATAGTGGGTTGAACAACTATAAGCACCGGCGGTTGTACCATTAGCAATAACTATTATGCATGGCCAGAAAATAGCTCCACCACCTTCACATGATGTCATTTATGCCTATCCCTTATCCCCGTTTCACCTCTGTTAGCTCGGGTAACCCTTCGTGCACTCTGCTCCTGTGTGTGCTATGATCCAAACCCTGGACTTATCGTGTGCTCGGCTCCATGGCACCAGTGGTGAGAATCGAGCCGAACGGTAGCCAAGCCTTGCTACTATTCGACAATGCCTGAAAAGACTTAGAGGATAACGATTGGCTCACCTTTGTACAGTGATTCGAGGGTTTTAATTTATTTGTTGCACAATAGTTCGCCCTGACTTTTGATGGATGTAGAGCCAAGGTAGTTGACATTCAGTTGGAAATCAATGAGGAGTTTATTAGTTCTACTACAGGGTTACCATCCTCGGGCCAGCGTTGGTTTAAAAACTCTAAGGTTGAGGAGGTGCCATGGCCGCTACTGTTCGTCTCGTGAAAGGTCACATCTTGTGACAGAGGTATGCCCATCACCATGCTCAAACCACGATGGCATGATATTTTGATGGTGGTCAAACAATTCGTGACCGTGAGGGTCGATATGGACTCATTTTTCTCTACCACCTTCGTTTGTTAATGAATTTTATGGGATACCCATTGAATATGCCCTTTTACTTCCAACATAGCCTATATAAAATGTCAAAAAGGTTTAAAAGGGAGAAGGCCGATAGTAGCCTATTCCACCATGGCCTAATCAGACTCATCTTTGTTCATCACTTGAATCGCCACGGTGATATTTTGCAAGCTTTTATCTATCGAAATGGTTTTACTGATGTCGATCCCATCCAAGTTGACAAGCCTATGGTCAGTGAAACCAAGTTCGAGCCACCCGTGCCCTTCCATGTCCTACTGCCCTCTCCTAAACCCTTGATCGACCCTAGTATTGACTTACCCGACGTCTTAGCAGACAAGGCCAAGGCTATAAAAAATCCTGTGAGAAAAAATGTTAGGGGTAACCCTACTGTTGATGGAAAAGGTAAAAATAACTCTCGGCTTATCTCGAGAATGGCTAGGAATAAGCCTAAACCTAGTGTTCAGCAGAAGCCCATAGTCCTTAGTGAGGATTCAGACTCTGACATAGAACACTTCCTAGCTAGTGAGTACCCTTACTCACAGGGACTGTGCTCCGAGCCACCTTATGACTTCGTTTCCAATCTTCCCCCTTGCCTAAGAAACAATCCCAATTACCCAGGTATCAAACCACCTAACGAAACCCTCAGCAATGTAACCAAACCCTCACCTGCACTTTTGAAGCCCAGACAATCGTCCTGTGACCAATGTGATTCGTGTTTGGAACAATACTATATAGACGTTCCCCTACTTCAATAGAAAATCAAATCACTGGAGAACCAAGTTACAGTATTGACCAGCCAAAGGGACAAGCTTCAAGCAACTGATAGGAAGCACAGAACCACTGGTTCCATCGTTTTTAAGAATGTTGAATCAACCACAACCGTTGTCAACTCCAAAATGTCATGATCAAGCTGTCTGCTCGTCATCCAGGTATGAATTTCGATATCATTTTCGTTTGTGAATTCCTCGAATTGATATAATGATGTGAGTTTGGTTTTAAAATAGCTCTATCTATCATTTGAAATGGCTCTGTCATAATTTCATTCATCATGTACATTGTTTTCGCTTTGCTAAAAATTGAATGAATTTTTGATTTGGATACACGATTTGCTCATGCCCAGTTTAGTCATTGATGGGTTTCCATCGGATTTGATTCGTTTGTCTGTTAAGTTAACGAAATCAATGGTTTGCTTTCAATTGGGTTTGTTTGTATCTAATCTGAACAAGAAGTTATCATGCTAAATTTAGATTACAATCATGTTTTGATTTGATTTCGTTATGGTTAGATTATATCGGCTCTAATTTAGTTTGTATGCTGTGATTTTGGAACGACTTCGTGAGTTTGAGTTGATGTCATGCAATCTCCTAAATCAGGAATACAACTCTGTTCGATTTCGATTTGGAAAGAATGACTTTGTTTCATATGAAAACAATATTCTCATTTAAGCCTGTGCAAAAGATATCTACGCCCGAAGCATGGAACGGTTTTAATTCACAATGACTATGTTAAACCCCAGTTGTTCGATTCGCTCTTGTCTTGATTGGATTGTTGTGTATCTTCAGTTAGTATGATAAATTTTATGAGTTGTATTCGTATCAAAAATAGACTTGATTTTAGCTCTGTTAATTTTAATTTTCAAACGAGTTTGTTAACTCCAATCGACTTACGTTATTTCTGTCAAATTCGTATGAGGAAATTTGGGTAATAGTCGTTTCAAAATGAATTCAAGAAATGATTTCGTGAATGATTTTGTCTGCCCCAAATAGAAATAAACAACGATCGGATAACTCTTATGAACCCTGTTATCAATTGATTGATCTCGTTATGATTTCATTTATGACAATTTACGCACCAGTTTTCATTTAATTCGCTCATGGCATGGATCGTTTGGTATATCAATACAGTTATGTCGATTTGAAAATGATCTTGTTTGGATTCGATCGTGTTTCCTGATGATGAGGCAGCATGACAATTTCCTATGATTTGTTTTAATTGTATCGATTTCAATTTGATATGAAATGATTTCATTATTATTCATTACGATTATGTTCACCCGATTTTGTGGCAACAAACGAAACAGAGTACACGTATCTCTGTAGTCATTTGATTGATCTTGGTCTTGTTTGATTTCAAATTAGTATAACAATTCCAATTTGAATGATTCGTTTTCAAATAGCTATTAGATGTTAGTTGAATTTAATTCTTTAAAAGGATTTGAATTAATTTTAATGTTGATTATGTGTCTTATTTAGACCAACTACAGAATCACAAGATTCTGTAGCTAGTCTATAGAATTAGTTTTTTTATCATTTTACTAATGAAATATCCTCCTAACTTGTTCATTTTTTATCCTTTTCAGGTACATCCGAATTGCATTGGACCTGCTGGATAGTCTAGGAGATATTTGTGTGATTTAGTTTTTATTTTAGGTTCTTAATTTAGTCAGACTTGGGATATTTTCCCAGATTTTATGTGAACAGTTTTGATAACTTCCACAGGGATGTTTTACCCTGTGGAAGGTCTTTAAATACTTATTATTTTTTGTAATAAGGAGCATCCTCACTTGTGGGAGAACCAGGCTATGGATGTCTAATACAAACTGAGACAAGAGTTGGTGTTTTTCTACAGCTTTCGCTTTCATAATATCAATCTTTTGATTCAAGTTTATGCATGTCACTTTGCAATTGATTATAGACTACTTTAGCTATCATAGTCTATTGCAGGATGATATGATTTAATTAATGTTCTATCCATATCTGATTTCTTTCATTACTTAAAAAATACAGCAATTACTTTGTTTCAGTTAATGAATCACAGATTTCTCTTCTTCATTAATTGAATCATTTCATATAGATGTTTGCATACAGGTTTATCTAACTGTGAAGATTTATAAATCATAAGATTGTTGGAATTTTTATGTATTGTTTGTCCTGTAATTATATTGGAAGAGCACTGCAAATTTCTGTTTACAAAGAGCGCCTGGATAATTTGGTGCGGGTTTCCTCCCTCCGATCAGCTTAGACAACCATCTCATACAGGACAAACCTAGAGCGTTTCCCTAGGTCAGTTTGTTATTTATTTGTTTGGTTAATTTGTTAGTATAATATTAGTAGTTTAGTTAGATATAGGTTTAGTTATATTTGTAGTTAGAATTAGTATATTAGTTGTTTAGTTTAGTTAGTTTTTGTTTTATTTCTTGTTCATAAAATTATAAAATCAACAAAAAATATCTTTCTCTGTCTTAGGGAAGAATATAAATGAGTTTTTTTAGGTTTCATTTAAATCTGTAAATTGTAGATATTGTACATTTTGTGAATAAGATTTATTTCTGTTAGTAGTTAGATAGTTAATTAGTTAGAATTAGTATAGTGTTAGTTAGTAGATTTTATATAGAATGGTTAGATTAGTTTAGTAGTTTGTTTTAATAGTTATTTTTAGTTAGATTAGTTTAGTAGTTTTTTTTAGTATTTAGTTTTAGTTAGATTAGTTAGTTTAGAGTAGTTTTTCTTTTTTTGTTTTCTTAGGACTTAGATCGGCTAACGGAGCCGCTAAACCCGTCAGGGTGGTTCATCCCAAATGGCTTGGGTTATTAGACAACCCCAGACTAGTTCCACTCTTCTAGTTGACGGACGATCAATTTCGCCCGTCAGCATATCCTTCTTGTCTTGCTTGAGGGACATCTGTTTGTATGGTTGTAGTCTTAAAAACACCCAATCCCCTACTTCAAAACTTCTTTCACTGCGATGTTGATTTGCTTGTTGTTTCATGTGATTATGTGCCATTGTCAGGCTGTCCTTTAAGATTTGGAGAACTTTTTGTTGATTCTCGATGTGATCTTCCACTGCTTGAACCTTAGATTTTTCTTTTAGAGAAGAAGTGATGGAAGGAGGGTGGTATCCATAAAGTGCCATAAATGGTGTCATTTTTGTTGCA
>SNQJ01S0000903.1:429363-454950 GCA_010110895.2 Picea sitchensis | reverse complement strand
AAATGAAAATGTCTTCTTGGTATATATAGGAGACTAGGAGGTATAATTACAACTAATGGCCTAAAGCCGACATAAATAAAATAACATTACTAATATAATATGCCCCAATTAAGGGGTAATGAGCCAATATTAGGGCTTAACACTAGTAAAGAGATGATTTGGTTATAAAGGATTATGGAGGAATTGGGAAAGAAGAAGGAGAATAACAGGTTGTATTGTGACAGTGAGAGTGCCATTCATCTTGAAAATATCTCATCCTTCCATTTGAAGACTAATAATATACATCTCAGGTACCATTTCATATGATCCATATTGGAAGATGGACATTTGAAGTTGGAAAAGATACACATTAGACATAATCCTGTAGACATGTTAACAAAGGGAGTAATTGGGGAGAAACTGAGTTCCTGATCAGTTTCAGTTGGTCTTCAAGAATGAATATTAATATGAGAAACTTTCTAGGTCCATGAAGGTTCATATTCCAGCAGATACAATAGCGGTGGAGTTGTTGATATCAATCTCCAAGTGGTATATTGTTGGTTGTGGAACCTAAATATCTTTTTGATTGAGAGGTCTTTGTTTTCAACCATGTTTATACCCCATGAATACTTTACACCCTAAAAGAATGTACACTCCTCCATGTGGGGGAGTGCAGAGGGGGGTTACCCCCTCTACGTGGTTTGGGGGCTCCAAGGGCAAGTGGGCCCTCTGTGGGGTTCAGGGGATAGCGTTCCCCGATGGTGGTTTGTGGGCGAAGCCCTAGAAGGAAAAATTTCCTTGTAAATGTATATTGTAATTTCATTGTAAATATAGACCATTCATTATAAGATCGCAGATCTGACGATAGAAGTTATGTTAGGGATTTTTTTCCTAGAAGGAAACCCTCTTTTATGAGGGAAATGTATTATGGCTATGCATCATTGTAAATATTATATTCTGATTGAGGAGACTGTGAGAGAAATAAGAGGAAGTTACATCAAGTGTGATGTAGTTTGTTTCCCTTCATTTGTAGGATAATAATAAAGGAAGAACATGGAAATTTCTCTGGTGGACGTAGCCCACACTAGGTGAACCATGTATATCTGTGTCTCTATTTTATTGTGTATCTTCTATGTTTTATTTCCACATTTTTTTTATTTTATTGCTCCATGATCCTTTTTTTCTAACATGATCTACTGCCACGTTTCTCCTCCTAATCAATGGATAGGATTAACTCCGCAATTTAGATATTTGGGTTGATTGAGCACATCCACACTTCTAATCTCCTAGATAACCAGTCCTTCAAACCACCCCTGATCTACAGATAGGTTTTCTCAACAACGGATGACCCAGATCCACTCTAGGGTTCAGGACTTCGGGAGTCTCACTTAATCCTAGACACAAATTTGAAAATGGTTGAAGTTCATGAAGTCCTAAGGACCTCAAGGGGTTAAATCCCGCAGTATTTAACTAGATATGATGGCTCTTGATATACACACCCAGATATAATGGCTTGGATCCATACTCCCATGCGTGCTCCTCAACCTATCAAGGATCTAATTTGGTGGTTGAGATATTGATGCAGATGCAGACACACTCTACGTCTGCTCACAGGATCATTCAATCACCAAGTGAGTCAGAGAAGCTCTTCTAACTCCCACTTGAATCACACATGAATTTATCCACAGGTCCTTCCAATCCTCATGGCCTCTGAAACACGATTGCTTCCCTTTTCTCAACAGGAAATGCAATTTCAGGCTTCGGGACTTCTTAATTCCTAACGACAGGAATCCTTTGTCCTCTTTAAACCCCTCGATCACTGAAGTTCCGATATGTCGAAACACCTCTGTTGTTGACTAGCCCTCAGGGCTAAGTATTGGTCCACATGACCACTTCATGTATGACCACAACCATATATCCTTCGAGATTTATTGACGCGAGAGTCTGATCTCTTGTCGTCTCGACTCCCGATTCACCGATCCACGAAATGTCAAATTGGCAATGCCTTAGCCCCACCTAGCTATGCTCCAGTCCAAGTGACCATCCTTCACATGACTGAAACCTTATTTTGAGGTTCCACAACCCAAGTGCTCGACCTCTTTTCCTCTAGACCCCCAAAGTGTCGATTCCTGAAACTCTGATGTGACGGCTGCTTGGAAACCCCTTTCGGGATTTCGCGTTTTAGGTTCTCCCGATGCGAGAATCCTCCTCGCTACTGTTCCTTCTCACTCCTGACCTCTGATGTGATGAAGTAATGTCAATCTCTTCCATGTGTCCCAAATGGATGGATGGCTCTGATGTGTTTCAGGGTTTTTTTTTCCTGGAGATTCTCGATCTCCTGTCTTCGAGACTTTCGATATCCCGATGCGCCAATGCCTTTTGGGACTTTCACCCTCCTATTCATGAATTTTAAACCTCGTGTAGCTCCTATCAGATCCAATGGCTGATGGGTAATTGAACCAAGATCCGACGATCCATATCCTTTCTCCTGTGCGCTCCTCTGTTGCACTGCCTCCTGGACGTGAAATCTTCTCAATGATCCAGATCTCTCCAGCTGGATCCAATGGTAGTTGTTGCTCCTCCTGAGCTTCTGCACGTTCTTCCTAGACTTGGAAAAATTTCAATTTCTCAAAGGCCTCAACCTTTTCCTTCTTTCTTCTCTACGAACTCTTTGACTTGATTCTTCCCGTGCGTATATGAAAACGTTGTCCCTCCTGAGCTTTGGGAAATCTGAACCCTTCAAAGAGTTATGTGGCTTCTGCACTCCTTGTAGTTATGATCTGTATGCTGAAATCACTACTCCTCCTGAGCTTCACACCCAAATCCTTGAAGGATTCTGACTCTTGCATCCCTATAGGGTCTCTGCGCACTTAAAGCATTATCCGTCCTGAGATTTTCTTCTCACCCAGACTTCTAAGGAACTCAGTCCTTCTTCTTCTCCTGTAGATGGAGAATTTGGATGCCCTCCTAGCTATCCCTCTACTCAAGCAACCTTTTTCTGAGGGTTTCAGGGTGTTCAACAACCCTGCGAAGATATCTCTTCTTGGACTCTTCTTCAAATTATAGAACTCAATAGAGTTCTCTTCTTGTGCCTGTTTGCACACCTACTCAATGCCCACCTAGTAGAGTATCTTCTTACAGAACATCCAACAGTTCTGACCCCTTCTGTGCACCCTTACACCTGCTCAATGCCCACTTGGTAGGGCTCTCAGAATCCTTAGTGATTCTGGTTCTTCTTGAACTCACAGTAGAGTTCCTCTCAATGCATCACTATGCATATGCTCAATGCCCACTTGGCAGAGCTCTCAGAATCCTTAGTGATTCTGACTTCAGTTTTAACTCACAGCAGAGTTATTCCTTAGCACTTTGTGCCTGTGCTCAATGACCACTTGGCAGAGATTTATAGAACTCAAAGAGAGTTTCTGACTGCAATTGTGTCTCTCCTACATATCCTTGCCTCCAAGGTATTCAACAACCTTGAGGTCTTCCTCTGAGTTGTTGATTTCAACTTCTGTGCCCACCTGGAACGCCTTTGTCTGACTCCGCAGAGTTCAGAAATGCACCCTCTATGCACGGCTATCAGAAACCGCAACATTCTGTCACACCCTCATGGTGTGAAGCCTCAAATACCTCTCAAGCCTGAAACCAAACACACTCCTGCAAATGCAAAACTACAACATACATTCACAGCATAATTTGAGCACACATAGACATTCATTCAACACGGGAAATATGCAGGAAAAACTGCTATTTATATTAAAATGGAAAATGCCTGTCTTTACAAGGTGTTCCTAAGCACGACCTGTAACAAGGTCTCGGCTCCTTATCTATCTCACACTAGCTTAATCATTCTACTAACTATTACAAAATGAGATCCAAAAGATCCTTTTACCTGAGGGGACTCTTCGAGCTCTTCCCTCCAAACCTCAACTACTCTATTCAATTACATTCAATGGTTGTCTAGTCCACAGATCAGGTCTAGATTGAAGCCTTACAAAACATTAAAGGCCTTCTTATCTACAACCTACGTAAAGGCACGGCTTCACGGATCAACAGCCTAAACATTTAATTACATTCATTCGAATAAAAAATGAGGGTTGTGCCTCTCTTTAGCAATTGAATGCATGCGCTTGATGTGGATGGCTGACGTGAGGTGATGCTCCTGCATCAGATATCCTCTGACATATGATCCAACTCTAGTTCTATCTCCTCCTCCATGAATTTATAATCTCTTCCCTTCCTATGAAGGAAATTACTCGAGCTTTCAAAGGCTTGGTATTTTCTTCTCCCTCTATGAGACCTCTTGTTTAGGCCTTAGCTTGTGCTACACCTCCTGAGCTTGAAATTTGAAACAAGTTCACCTGCGCACACTTTGCGATATTCCTCTTGAGCATGAAATTTCTCATATTTCTAAGGGTCTCGGCCCTCTTCTCCTTTAAAAATTTCGTATTCCCTCCTGGCACTCAAACTCTCCCTCCTAAGCCTTTTCACTTGAAAATTTGACCTCTGGAACTCTCCCTGCGCCCTCTGAAATTCTAGAGACTTTAGACTTGAAGATTTTTCTAAAAATCTTCCTACGCGCTTCTTGCACTTTATCCCAAAATCTTACCTTTAAAAGGTCCTTGACCTCTGAACACCTTGCAGGGTTTCTGTACACACTTTCACTAACTCTCCTGATGTTTACCTTCTCACAAAACTCAAAACAGAGTTCTTGCGCACTCCTTGCACCTGCTCAATGCACTCCTTGCAAAGCCTTCCTCAGAGTGTTCATTAACTTTGGTGTGTCTTCCCTTCTGAGCTTTTGACTTGTCCTGGTGTGCCCACTTGGCACGCTCCTCTATGAACTTGAAATAGATTTCAAGTGAACTTCTTTCACTGTATTCACAAAGTATTTCAATTACTCTGGTGTGCACTCCTTGTACAAGCTTAAGAGCCTAGAACTACTCATAATTTACATATAGGGAAATATATCTAGTTCCTACAAAGGGAAACATACATGCATCCATGGAATTCACACAAAAACACAGAGAAATAAACATTCAGAAAAAAACATTCACCATACTAATAAACACACAAATATTTATATGCAGGAAAAGGTGCTCTTTGTATTAATGTTTGAATGGTCTGTATAATGTTTACAAGGATGGACTACAGCAGAGTCTCGGTTGTTCTCCTCTCCTATTATCTCTACTATTCTATTCTCTCTTTAGCAGCTAAATCTCCTTATGAATTTGTATACAAAGATATTTTTACAAAAGAGGGGATCCTCGAGCCTTCCCTTTAGCTACCTACTTGCATTAATTTTCATTCAATGGACATCCAGTCAAAATCGGATCTTGATCCTCCTATCTGTCAGCCATTAAAGGTGATTTCACATGCAGCCTATACAAAGAAAGTGGCTCGGCTTTCCTTGGGCCTTAAAACATTTAATTACATTGAATTTTCATTAAAAAATTTAATTCAGGTTCAAAATGAGAGAGTTGGCACCTCTCTTCCCTTGGAATTTTTTCCCTCCAAGTGCACATATGCATTGTCTTTCTGGCACATTTCTGAGGTGGAGCGACGATCCTGCATCATACCCCCACGTTGGCAAAAATCATGAGCTCCTTCTCATGGCTCTCGTACTATTGTTGTTGAGATCCTCCAAGGTCCCAAACTTTGATGTGGAGTTTTCCATCTTCTTCTCCATCATGTTGTTTTTTTTGTTGTCATTCTTCTACTGCAGGTTCTCCTCTAGTCAAACTTCTCCTATTTTTGACTATCTCCTGTGTTGAATTCAACATTAACTTCCTTATCTCTTCTATTTTTCTGTCCAAATGGTCCACTGGCTGGCTCCTTTCATGCAGTCTGATCGGCTGTTGCATCTCTTCTTCACCACACATATTAATGGATAGATCCCCCTGATATCCCATGCTAATTTTATCGCATTTGGCCTTGACTTGCCACTCCATTGCAAGCTAAAATTCTACAATCATGCTACTGAGTTGTTGCTCAATGATCTCTTTTGATAGTCCCCTTTCTGTCAGTTCTTCTGCTCTCCTGTCATATTTTTTTACTCATACAAGTCTAATGTTTTCTAGCTGCTCCTCAGTCTAGAAATCTTCTTCACTCTTCACGACTACATCCCTCAGGAAGTCTTCTTCTGTGCTTGGATTTATCAAAAAATCCTCCAACATCCTCAATTATTTCTCCCATGGAGTGAGTATCTAATCTAAATGCTTCTCTTTTCCTTTCATCACTTGGGAAGATGTCATTCCCTACTCAATATCCTCCTCCATGAAAGTATCTGCTAGCTGTCTTCCTTCTCCTACACCTTCAACATGTGCACTGGACTTGACTAGGATGCTTGGTAGGAATATTCAGATTCCCCCAATGATCAAAATTAATTTTTGATCCTCCTCTATCAACACTCCTTGCTTATCCAAACTCTTCTCTGAGATCATGATACTCTCAAACAATCTCTCCTCCATTTCTGTCAGCACTCCTTACTGATATGAACTCCTCTTTGAGTTCCTGATATTTTCACACAGTCTCATTTTCTTCACCTTTCCCACCTGGCAATATGAAATTTCACTTCTGCCCTCCTGGAAGTCTATGAGATCCGCAGATGATCTCTTCTTATTTCCCACCTGGTAATATAAAAGTTCATTTCTTTTCTCCTAGAATTCTACGAGATCCTCGACTAATCTCTTATTTTCCTTACTGAGGTTTTCAACTCTCCTCGACCACCTCCTCAATATATGTTGTTTCCTCTTGGCAACCAACTAGTGGATGGGCCACTTTTATTTCTTCTTCAAGGGCCATTCATACCTCCAACTTCCCTCTTATTCATGCTGCATCTTCAACATCAACATATTGATATCCTATCAGATCTCCTTAAGCTCTTAATCCATCTTCTGTTGGTCTTCTCCTCAACCTCATTTTTTGCCTTTAGTATCCATTTTCTCCTTATCTACCTTAAGAACACAACTGATTATTTCTCTTTCAATCGACCTGGCTATCTACTTCACCTTATCTTTAACTAAGAACAACATTGGCCTACTCCTATATCCCTCCTGGTTGTCTACTAACTTTTTCACACTTGCAAACAATATTCATAGAGCATCAACACTTTGTCTTCTTCTCTGGCCTGCTATGTATAGACAAAAATTATCTCTGATACCACTTGATGGTATAAGGAAAAACTTGTCTAGGCTCTAATACCACTTGATGGTATCAAACAAAAATTATCTAGGATTTGATACCACTTGATGGTATTATTCCAAAACTTCTCCTTTTCCTGCTATCCACAGACAAAATCAAGCTTTGATACCAATTAATGCAGACCACCACCCACCCTTGGGGCCCGTGCGACCTCCCGATATATAATTGTTTAATTTCGGAGCTGGATTATCTCTTGAGCTCCTGCTGAGCCCCCAAAATATTAGACATGTCCTTCTATTTCTTCCCCGTGCTAAAATCATAGTCGTGAGGATCCTGGCACACCAACAAAGTCCTCCACGTGACTTCAGGCTAAAAAGCATGGGCCAAAATCCCCTTTTCTTTTATAAATAAGTTTCAAGACCTAGCCCCCTTTTCTTCTGGTGGAAACAACATGTGACCACGAGCTGGGACTAGGAGCTTAACAACACATGATAATTCAAAAATATGGATCTTCGAGCTCCGAGAGCTTCAGTTTCTCAACACTCCAATTCCTCTGAATACACAAGATCATGGACTCCTGCACAATAGAAATGATCAATGGTCCAAAATTCCTGCCAAAATAAATGGCTCATATAGTCTCCAGGATTTCGAGCTTCGTCGATCCTACCTGCTCTAACACCATATTCTCCCATAGAGTAGAACCCTAAATCAGATTGGATGGCTCCTATTCTCCCTCCAAATCGATGGCTCTTTTCCACTCTGCTCTTTGGGATTTAGAGCCTCTACAATTCAGGAGTTTTAATAGATAGGAAACCCATTCCTTCTGAACAGTGGATTGACGAAGTGTCTAATTCCTCTTCAGATCAAAATCTCAGAATCTTCACTGAGATCTACGGTTACGATGAGCTCCAGGACTCCAAGCTTTGGGAGTTTCAGACTTTCCACACTCTCTATCCCTACGGAGTGCCAAACCTCTGAGATGTTGGATATGGCACCACGTGTCCCTCTCAAATGGATGGCTAGGATGGAATCTAGCCTTCAGGATTTTGGGAATTCTCAAACTCCACGCAACCTGTTTCCTCTGGAGTACTGCACCTCCCAACTCCTAGATCTGCTGACACATACCCCTGGTACCAATGGCCTAGATTTGCTCCGTTGTTTGGAGCTTCAAAATTCTTCGCACCACAACCTTTGAATTTTCAAAATGGCAGAGGTTATATCTACCCTCCACGTGCCCTTTCTCGATCAATGGTCAATATTGACTCTGGATCCATACCCTTTAGGAGTTCTCAACTCAACTTACACCTCAATATAGTGACACATGTCTCCCTGCACCAATGAATATGATTTTTTCTGACCTTTAGATCTCCAGGATTTCTCAAATACACCCAACATACATTCAACTCCTCCATAGTGTTGAGGCTCTTAACCATGATATCTACTGCCATGTGTCTCCTCTTGATCAACAAATAGGATTAAATATATGATTCACAACTTCAGGTGGATTGAACACTTCCAGAATTCTGATATCCCAGATTTCCATTCCTTCGAACCACCCCTGATCTGCTGACAGGTGTCCTAAAAAATGGATTACCCACATCCACTCTAGGCTTCAGGACTCCGGGAGTCTCACTTACTCCTTGAAACATATTTGAAAATGGTTGAAATTCATGAAGTCCTAAGGACCTCAAGGGGTTAAAACCCACGCTACTTACATGGATCAGATGGCTCATGATCCAGACACCCAAATCTAATGGCTGGGATCTATCCTCCCCCTACGCACTCCTCTGCCTATCAGGGCTCTGATCCGATGGCTGAGATCTGCTCTAACAATTGATCCAAAAATAGTTGTAGCTCCTCCTACGTGAATTTTTGCGCTCTTCCCTTCCAATGAAGTAAATTACTCGAGATTTAAAAGGCTCGGTCTTTTCTTCTCCCTCTATGAGAGTGATTGTTTGGGCCTCGACTTGCACAACACCTCCTGATCTTGAAATTTGAAATAATTTCACCTGTGCACACTTTGTGCTATTCCTCTTGATCTTGAATTGATCATATTTCTAAGGTTATCGACCCTCTACTCCTTTAACAATTTCTTATGCCCTCCTAGCACTCAAACTCTCCCTCCTGAGATTTTTCACTTGAAAAGTTGACCTCTGACACTCTCCCTGCGCCCTCTGAAATTACAGCAGGTGTGTTGTAGGTTGTATCCCTTGATTTGTTGGATAATAATAAAGGGCGGACCTGGAAATTTATTTGGTGGACGTAGCCCACACTGGATGGACCATGCATATTTTTGCCTCTATTTCATTGTGTATCTTCTTTGTTTTATCTCTACATTTATTTTATTTATTTCTCCTCGAGCCTGCTTTTCTAACAAATGATTGTTTGGGGAATATGCATTTGTTTCTAATGCAACCCCCCTTCTCTCCTCGAGGTTGCGCGACCTCCCAGTCAAGGATATTCAATTCACTGAGCCTAATTGGCTCTTTGGGCCTCTGCTAGAACCTGAAATAAATTCACACAGGCCCCCTTTGGTTACCCATGCAGGCTTGTTTCACCTGCGCACCCTTTCTCTGGTGCTTATGGTAACTCTAAAATACGAGCGCTAGATCCTCTTATAGGCCTTTCCTCCTTATGACCATAGGCTATAACCTACATCTCTCCCCCTTTTCCACTTCAAGATTCGATGTTTTGAGTGCAGCTGACTCTTATTTCCCCAAAATTTGGACCAATGAAATCACTCAGACAAGATCTACGACTCACACTTCTCTAACAACCAATGACTGTAACTCAATTCGAAACTCCAACTTCGGTAGTTCCAAGCGTTCCAAACACCCTTTTCCCTAGAGTGATTTTTACCCAAAGCTACAGATCGATCACTGCGTGATCACCTCGATCAATGGTCAATATTCATCCCTCGTTCCCACTTCAGACGACTTCCAGTCAACGCTCCTCTGCTCTCTTTCTCCCAGAGTGTAAATCCTTCATAGTAAATCTCCTCTCTCCATGTGTCCCTCTATTCATCAATGGCTCCTGTTGACTCTAGGCTTCGGTACTTTCGGCCTTCAAGAACTTACTTTTCAATTTCCCCCAAAGTGTCTTATCATCGAAGTGATAGATCTTACACCACGTGTTCAAACAATAGACAACTAAGATTAGCTTCTTACCTATGGATATTTACATGACTTATGGTCAACAGATCTTCTTCCTCCTCATATTTTCCTCCAAAGTGCACACTTTCGGATTCCATGATCTGACAACACGTATCCTTCTCAAATCCATGACCATAATTGACTCTGAAAATTTATCCATCGGGAGTTTTGGCTTTACCACTCTCTCTTTCCTCCAAAGCACTCTTCTCCTAGAGCACATAGATCTGTTCCACATGTCCCTCCTGGATCCAACGGTCTAGATCTCTTTTTCCTTCATGACTTTGGCATAAATTTCTCTTTCCTCCATGCAAATCTCCTGGAGATTTTTGTCCCAGACTCTCTAATTTGTTGCCACATATCCTCCTTGATACTGAAGGCCTCTATTTACTTCTCAATTTCAGGAATTTGATGATCCCTCTCCTTGAACACTTCCAAACCTCCAAATACACGGAGTGACGAAGGATGTTAAGACTATCCTCCATGAAACTCTCCCAGATCTCACGGTCTGGAACGATCTTGATTCCTCCGAATGTATATTGCTCGTTGATTGGGAAATTTTTAGTGGGCTCCTCCCTACTAAATAATTTTCTTCCGCTATCTCTTATGAGATTGTTCCTCCTTGAAACTTAAGATTCTTAGAATTTTTCTTCTTTCACACTCCTTGCACTTCTCAAAATGACTTCTTCAACACTTAGCCAAATGTCGACCTTGTGCGCACCTTGCAACAAGTTTCTTTCAACTTAGTCCCTTGATGGGCAATTGTGCACACCTTGCAACAGTTCTCACATGACTCAATTTTTCCTCCTAAACAATATGACCTTGAGTGTGTTTCTACCGACACACACCTTGTTTGGTCCTCTGCACTCTTTTCAAACAAAGCTTCATGTTATCTCTCCTAAGCTTCTGAGTCAAACTAGACTCTGTCAATGCACACCTTGCGGACACTATGCACTCCTTGCATGAGATCGTAGAAGAGAAACAATTAAACCTTATCTAATCCTCATAGATTCATACATTCAACCATGTAATGCATTCATAACATAATAACAAGTAATAACAGAGAATTGCAATTAAACAAAAATCCTACCATTCATTCAGATAGACACAATAACAAGAGTCCCAAACATTTTGGATGAATGCTTCTCTATTATATTCATTCAAATGATATGTACATGGGTTCATACAAATTTGATAATCTTGAAAAACCTTGACAATAACAACTTCAATAACTTTCAACAATTTTCAGCAGCCTCATTTGGGCATACAATACATATATTTATACAATAAGGGCTCATAGAGCTTTTTCCTCCCATTACCTTAGTGTTATCTAATCAAAGTAAAATCTTTCAACCACTAAGTCTTATTACAATAAAGGATGGGTATAGATAGATAAGAGAGAATTCTTTATATCTATACTATTATTTATTACATTAAAGAAAATACAATCTCCATCGATATCACACGATGGTTCAACATCTTATCATTTAAGAACTTTAATTACAATCCTTTCGAGATATTTATATGATATGCCATCCTTAAATTTTAAAATTCACTTCAAAATGCACATTGGGCACTGAGTTGTCCTCCACTTGCATGTTTATGATGATGCTCTTCCATCATACTCCTATGGAAAAAAATTCATGGACTCCTGGAAATGAGCTCCTGCACTGACTTTCCATGCTTATGAATATCTTCTTCACTTATCCAACTAGAATATTCTATTGGGTGTCCCTTCCACTTTACCAAATACTCAAAATAAGTCTTCCTCCTGGTCTTCTTACCAATCCTCTTATCTATGATCTCCTCGATCTGCTTATTTTTTTATATAGGCATCTGTTTCTCCCAATGGATCTCTTTTTGATCTTTTGATCATTTTGTGTCATCCCCCTTGTAAGACTACAGGTCTGAAATTTTGAATATGGGTGATATACCCACATCCTCTGGTAGCTCTATCTCATAAGAATTAGCATAAAATTTCCTTAGGATCTTGCACGACCTTATTTTCTTCAATTTCAATTTGTTATGTGTTCCCCTTAGGAACCTTTCCTTCCTGAGATGTGCCAGAAATTGATCTCCCACTTCAAATTCAAGTTCTCTCCTATGCTGATCAAATCTTCTTTTATATTCTCTGATGTTGTTCTACAACTTCTCTTTGATCTGATTATGAAGCTTCTTCATTTCTGTAGTGAAGTATTCTTCTCTAGTTCTTTTGAATTCATTATGCTCCAAATATATCAACTCTGATACTCCTCTTGGCTTCAATCCATATACTATTTGGAATGGACTGCTTCATGTACTCCTATTTGGTGAGTAATTGTATGCAACCTCTACTTGTGACAAAATCTAATCCCACTGGCTATGATGTTCAGTGACCAAACTCAACAAATTTCCTAAACTTTGATTTACCACCTCAATATGTCCATGTGTTTGAGGGTGATATGTTGAACTGAAGGACAGTTATGTTCCCAGCATCTTCCACAATGTTCTCCAGAAATGACCAACAAATTTAATGTCTCTATCTTAGACAATACTCTTGGGAACCCCATGAAGTCTCACAACTTCCTTGAAAAACATATTTGCAATGTGTGTTGCATCATTAGATTTCTAGGATGGGATAAAGTGTTTCATCTTTGAGAATCTATCAACTACAACAAATATGGAATCGCTTCCCCTTTGTGTTCTTGGAAATACCAACATGAAATCCATGCTTGTTGCATCCCAAGGCCTATCTGGAATTAGAAATGTTTGATATAACCCAGTGTTCTTTCGCTTTTCTTTTGCATACTAGCAAATCTTACATATTTTTACAAATTTCTTCACTTCTTCCCTCATACCTGGCCAATAGTATGAACTGTTCAATTGTGAAAATGTCTTGTCATGGCCAAAATGTCCTGCTAGACCTCCATTATGTTTTTCCTTCAGCATATTATCTCTCATCAAGCACTTTGGTATGCACAAATAGCTACCCTTAAACAATAATCCATCTTGAATCTGATGCTCAGTCCAATGACTTTTGTCTTTAAGTATAGGATTTTCACATGCTTCATACGCCTCTTTAAAATATGGGTCATCACAATACATTTCCTGAAGGTGTTCAAACCCTAAGGTTTTCACTTGAAATTCTTGTAGAAACAGACATCTCCTGCTCAATGCATCAAAAACTTTTTTATCATTACCAGAAATATGTTTAATGAAAAAAGTAAAATTTTTCATAAACTCTATCCACTTGGCATGTCTTTGATTTAACTTCTCATGTCTGGTTATGAATTGTAAAACCTGATTATCGTTGTACAAAACAAATTCTTTTGGAACAAGGTAGTGCCTCTATTTCTTTAAGGCTTGAATTACTGCATAAAATTCTTTATCACATGTGGAGTACTTACTCTTGGTGTCATTCAACTTCTCACTGAAATATGCAACAAGCCTATTGTCTTGGCTCAAGATTGCTCCAATTTCTACTCCACTAGCATCACATTGTACTTGAAACGTCTTCCCAAAATATGGCAAGAACATAATCGGTTGTTCTATTATCTTCTCCTTTAATATCCTGAAAATTTTCTCAACTTCTTCTGTCCAATTAAAATACGTGTGCCTCTTCTTCACCGTATCTAATATTGGTGCACAAATACCACTAAAATTTCTAATGAACTTCCGATAGAAACTTTCTAATCCATGGAAGCTTCTCATCTCAAATATGCTCCTTGGCGATGTCCATTCTCTGATTTCTCTCATCTTCTCTGGATCCATCTTCAATTCATTTGAAGAGATTACAAAACCCAAGTAAATGAGTTATTTCTTCATAAAAGAGGATTTCTTCAGATTTATCAACAACTTCTTCCATTGCAATATTCTCATTACTAATGTTAAGTACCTCAAATGATCTTCTCTAGTTTTACTAAAGATTAATATATCATCTAGATATACAATCACAAACTTACCAATAAAATCTTTTAATACCTCATTCATCAACCTCATAAAAGTACTTGGGGTGTTCATCAATCCAAATGGAATAACGATCCACTCATACAACCCTTCATTCATTTTGAAGGTTTTTTTCCACTCATCACCTTCTCTCATCCTTATCTAGTGATTTCCACTCTTCAATTCTATTTTTGAAAAATAATTTTCTCCACTCAAACAATCCATTAAGTCATCCATCCTGGAAAAATGAAATATGTATCTAACGGTGATTTTTTTTATGGCTCTTGAGTCTATACACATTCTCCATCCTCCATCCTTTTTCGAACTCAACACAGTTGGTACTGCGCATGGACTCAAGCTTTCTCTGACTAAACCCTTGTCCATCAAATCTTGGACTTGTTTCTTTACCTTCTCATTATCTTGAGGTGTTAGTTTGTACGTTGTTTTGCACATAATACTTTCTCCTAGTATGAGATCAATGTGATGTATGATACTCCTGGTGGGTGGAAATGAGTGAGGTAACTCATCCACTACTATGTCAGTAAAATTTTCTAACAAATCCTAAATTTCTTCAGGGAGATCATCCATATAACTACTCGTAAGGATGATTTTGGGCTTTCTCACTACAATAAATTGCATCTGTTGTTCCTTCTTGTTTTCACTTAAGAGTTCCTTTCCACTCATGAGAAGTATACTTGTGCTAGCTTCTTCCTTCACCTTCTTATCCTCTATTGGTAGTAGCATGTGTGTTCTACCATTTTCCTCCAGGGTATAAGTATTTTTTCTCCCATAATGAATGACATTTCTTTCAAATTTCCATGGTCTCCCCAACAAGACATGACATACATCCATGGGAATCACATCACACAAAATCTCATCTCTATATCCTCATGTATTAAATTCAACTAGGCATTGTTTAGTTACCATTATCTGGTGTCCTTTCTACAACCATGAGACTGTATATGGATTTGTATGTGAAGTTGTCTACAACTTCAATTTCTCCACCATCTTTGTGGATACCAAGTTATCAGTGCTCCCACTATCAATTATCACCTTCCATACCCTGTCTCTGGTTTTGCAAGCAGTTATGAAAAAATTGTTCCTCTGCACTAGTTTTTACACACCTAGCTCTGGATTCAAGAGAACCTTCTTCATCACCAAGGATCTCCCATCTTATGCACCTTCTGCCTCAACATTCCACCTTTGTTCTTATGAAATGTGGGCTTCAATTCCTCCTTCTTTATTTCTCTTGGGGCATTCCTAGGACATGTGTCATGTTTTTCCACAGGCATAACACTTCAGCTCTCCTCCTCTGCCTCTTCCTATTCCCCGAGGAAAACCATTCCTTCCACCATCCTATCTCCCTTGGGAACTTCCTCCTCTTTCTGGGTGACTATGCAATTTTCCAGTCTCAACCTTGGGATTTTGTGCCTTGTCATGGACAGTTACCTTACCTCTGTTTAGACTTCTTTCTCTGTTTTGCTGGCTCTGTTTCCTCGATAATTTCTCTTCTTCCTTCAGTGAAATATTATAAGCATCCACCACTATCCTCACTATTATCATGTTGATTTCATCCTGGATTTCATATATCAGGCCATTAATATACTTGGAAACCTTTTCATCATATTTTTCTCTCTATCCAGCCCTGATGTTCAACTTATAAAATTCCTCTTTGTATTCTTTTACTCCCAATCCTTTCTGTCTCAGGTTCTATAACTTCTTGAACATATTTATCTGATATTATTTGGGTATGAATTTAACCTTCATCTTGGCTACCATTATATCCCATCTCTTGATCTTTTGCTTTCCTTTACATCTTCTGACAGCCTGTAGTTCATCCCACCATAGTGTTGTGTGTCCCTTCAATCTGGTGACAACATGTTTTACTTTCTTCTCATCAACAACTTCTTCATAGTCTAAGTATTTTTCCATTTTTCTTATCCAATCCAAAAATTCTTCAACATCTAAGTTTCCTCTGTACATTTGGATTTCTATTTTTTCTCTCACTCCCAATTTGACAACATCTTTCAGCAAGCGTTCTTCTGAAGAATCTTCTCCTACAGCTTTTTCAACTTCCATTTATTCATTCTCTACATCACTGATATCTCCAACATCAGGTGATCTTCTTTGTGCCTTCTCCATGGAATCTAACTTTGCGCAAAGTTATCTTATCTCCCTTTCCACAGCTGGATTTTCTACAGGTCGCTCAACACATCTTTTGGGCGGCATGGTGCTAAATTTTTCCTTCACACAGAGCTCAAAAAAAACTTTGGATCTGATACCACTTGATGCAACCCCCCTTCTCTCCTCACGATTTCATGACCTCCCGGTCAAGTATCTTCAATTCACTGAGACGAATTGGCTCTTAGAGCATCTTCTAAACCATGAAATCAATTCACATAGGCCCCATTTGGTTACCCACACAAGCTTGTTTCACCTGCGCACCCTTTCTCTGGCGCTTACTCCTTATGACCATGGGCTATCACCTCTAGATTGCTCCATTCATGAATTTGAGATTTGATGGTTTTGAGTGCATTTGAATCCTTTTTCAACAAACTCCAGACCAATGAAATCACCCAGAGAATATCTATGGCCCATGCTTCTCTGAAAACCAACAGTTGTAATTCACTTTGGGAATCCATCTTCGGGAGTTCCTACCATTCCAAACACCCTTTTCCCTAGAGTGATTCATACCCAGAGCTATGTATTGAGCACCACGTGCTCACCTCGATCAACGGTCAATATTCGTCCCTTGTTCCCACTTCGAACAAATTCCAGTCAACACTCATCTACTGTCTTTCTCTCAGAGTTTCAATCCTTCGAATTAAATCTTTGTTCTCTAGGTGTCCCTCCATTCATCAAAAACTCCTGTTGACTCTAGCCTTTGAGAATTTTGACCTTCAGGAACTTACTCTTCAATTTCCCCCGAAGTATCCTATCATTGAAGTGATATATCTAACGCTACGTGTTCAAACAACGGACGACTAAGATTAGCTTCTTACGTCTGGAGCTTCATATGAATTATGTTCAATGAATATACTTCCTCCTAATCTTTTCCTCTGAAGCGCACACTTCTGGATTCCACGATTTGACGACGTGTGTCCTTCTCATATCAACGACCACAATTGACTCCAACAATTTTTCCTTTGGGATTTTTGGCTTCACAACTCTCACTTTCCTTTGAAGCACTCTTTTCCTGGAGCACACAGATCTCCACTATGTGTCCTTCCCATATCCAATAGTCCAGGTCTCTTCGTCCTTCACGACTTCAACAAAAATTTCTCTTTGCTCCATGAAAATATCTTGGAGATTTGTTTCTCGAACTCTCGGATATGTTGTCATGTATCCTCCTCGATACTAAAGGCCTCTATTTACTTCACAGCTTCAGGACTTTGGAAATCCTACTCCTTGAACACTTCCAAACCTCTAAATACATGGAGTGTCGAAGGACCTTAAGACTATTCTCTGTGCAACTCTCCCAGATCTCATGGTATGGAAATATCTTGATTCCTTTGAATGGATCTTGCTCCTTGATTGGGAAATTTTCAGTGGGCTCCTCTCTATTGAAGAATTTACGTTCTCTATCTCTTTTGAGCATGTTCCTCCTCCAAACTTAAGATTCTCAAAAATTTTCTTCTTGCACACTCCTTGCACTTATCAAAATAATTCTTCGACACTTAACCAAATGTCGATCCTGTGTGCACCTTGCAACATGTTTCTTTCAACTTAGTCCCTTGATGGGCGACTATGCACTCCTTGCAATAGTTCTCACACAACTCAATTGTTCCTCTTGAACAATATTACATTGAGTGTGTTTCTACCTATGCACACCTTGTGTGTTCCTCTGCACTCTTTGCAAAAAAATCTTAACGTTATCTCTCTTGATCTTCTGAGTCAAACTAGACTCTATCAGCGAAAAACTTGTGGACACTATGCACTAATTGCATGAGCTCGTAGAAGAGAAACAATTGAAACTTATCTAATCCTCACAGATTCATACATTCAACCATGTAATGCATTCATAACATAAGAACAAGTAATAACCAAGAATTGCAATTAAACAAAAATCCTACCATTCATTCAGATAGACACAGAAACAACAGTCCCAAACATTTTGGATCAACGCTTCTCTATTATATTCATTCAAATGATATGTAGATGGGCTCATACAACTTCGATAAGCTTCAATAGCCTCGACAATAAAAAATTCAATAACTTTCAGTAGCCTCATTTGGGCATTAAAGACATATATTTATACAAGAAGGGCTCATAGATATTTTCCCTCTGACTACCTTAGTGTTATTTAATCAAAGTAAAATATTTCAACCACTAAGTCTTATTATAATAAAGGATGGATACAAACAGATAAGAGCAAATGCTTCAAATCTATACTACTATTTATTACATTAAATAAAATACAATCTCCATTGATCTCATGCAATGGTT
This sequence comes from Picea sitchensis, assembly GCA_010110895.2. Classification (NCBI taxonomy): domain Eukaryota; kingdom Viridiplantae; phylum Streptophyta; class Pinopsida; order Pinales; family Pinaceae; genus Picea; species Picea sitchensis. The sequence goes on along the minus strand of SNQJ01S0000903.1, from coordinate 436,309 downwards.
CAACCTCTTATCATTTAAGAACTTTAATTACAATCCTTTCAATATATTTATATGATACACCATCCTTAAATTTTAAAATCCACTTTAAAATGAGCATTGGTCACTGCGTTTTGCTCCACTTGCATGTTGATGACGATGCTCCTACATCAGTTTCCTAACTTATGAAATTATTCAGTTAATGGAGATTATGGAGTTGTTCGAAATTCTGCAGAATGATGGCAATTATGCACTTGATTGGAAGTTCTAGTAGTCAAACTTTCCACATCATTCTTGACCCAATGCAGAGGAATATAAAAAATATAAAATATGGGTTTTTTTTAGAGTAGGGTCATCTAAGCGATACATAGCTCAAATCTTCCAAAAGTTGAAAAAAAGGGGTGTATGGTTGAGATTTCGAAAACTGGTTTGACTAGCCTACAATTATGTAGCTAAGTGGTTTGACCAATTGGTGACCCACATCCACAAATTTGGGCACATGGATCTCATGGGATATGTTGTTATTATTTTATTCAAACTATCTTATATCAAATCCAATATTTGGTGGTGAAATATCCACATGTTTAGGATCTAGGATTTATTAGTTGCAAATCCACTTGTTTAGGATCTGATCTCATCTTGTTGTAACTCATTTTCCTTTTGGGAAGGAGAATATTATGTATAAATGTTATATGATATCATTCATCTTGTATAGTTCATATTTAATAGTGAAGGAGTTAGAGAGTTAGATAGTTATAGAATTGAAGAGAAGGATCATTGTAATCATTTTGATGTTGGAATAAATAGCTTGTTGTTTCACATCAAGAGTTCTCTATTTTAGTTCTTCTTGGAAGTATATTTCAAGAGAACAAGGTCCCCCTCTCTCTGGTATATCCTGTTGAAATAGTTTCCTTTTGTTGTGTGGTTTTATTTCATTAATTGTTCATTTCAGTTATTGTTCATTCCTTTATACTCTTTCATTTATGTAAGTGTGGTTTCCCTACATAATTAGGCATTGAATGTTGAGTTTATTTAGTAATCACAAAACCAGTTGATTCTCTTGTTTATCAACCAAATGAATGTAATTAAAAGTCGGAATATAATTCCATTGACCTCATTTGAATTTTATAGACTTTCATTTCTGCAATTCCATTTCTGCAACTGTGATTGACTGAGTGTGGTGTGCATCAATTCATTCCTTTGAATAATTTTCATTTCTAGTTTTATCAAGCTATAATGATTAGTCAATCCATGAATTATATAACTAATAATTGTAATAGATCTATTGTATCATTGACTCTGATTCTTGGAAGTTTCTATTCAATAAAATAATTGTTTATTCATCTTTCTTAGCTTATAGTGATTTGCCTACTCTTGCATATATTTTGTTGGAATCTCACAAGTCTACAGAGATCAAATTGATGAACTTAATGTAGCAGAGTTCGATCAATAGAACTAACTGAATTTTTTGGTTTCATTTTTGGGGGAATAGAAATTGGTAATTTAGTTTTCAGTATTTTCATTTAATAATTGATGCATGGAAAGGGAAACCTTCTCATGCCAACAATTAACTTGGTGACAACAAGTTCTTAGTAGCATGAGTTGTCTGAATACATAATTATATATATATATATATATATATATATATATTAGTCAATATTACCCCCTACACTAATCCATGTGCAAGACAAGGATTATCAGCCAATGAGAATCATTCAAAAATGTGCAAGGATTGTTGAGAAAAGTGATATGTTACTCCAAGAGATCTCTCGAATCCTATCAAAAATAGGGAACACATTTTCATCTCAAGAGGAGTTGATCCTAACATTCATAAGTAAAATATATGAATCTCATAATGGAATAAAGGAGAAAAAGGTAAATGAATAACAAGTATATCGGGTAGTTTTTCCTGATTTTCTTTGTAGATATGGAGAAGAGACCAAAGATGTATGGACAACGTCAAATGAAGAGAATATTTTGGAACCTAAAATTGAAGGGTCTCTTGGTAGTTTGTTCCTAGATCCTTTTTGCAAGAGCCAAATATTTGAATATCTACAATGTGTGACAATAGAGGATATGCAGGAAGATAATACTTATGAATAATAGAACCAAGGGAGCAGTGATTATATCGAATAATGGTTCCAAACAAAAAATAGGTCAGGACACCACTTCACTCTTCAATATCTATTGGCATAAAAGTAATTAGATCAATTGGCCCCTCATATCCAGACAACCATAAAGGTACATTTTCCATACTTTTATATGAGTATATTCCTAATATTGTTGCACATGTGGTTTCATTGGAAGTACTCCTATACTTGAAAAGAGGTTCTCATTTTTCTCAAGTAGGGTAGGGTAGTGTAGAAATAAATGGATAACAATAATAAGAAGGGGTTGTTCTTAGATCATGACTAGATCTCCCATAGCCTAGATGTCCTTCATTTAGGGAAGACGTTTTTTTCTATCTTGGATCAATTCCTGTCAGTCCTTGCAACAATTTCTTTAGCATTCAAATCATCTATGATTCTTTATCATTTGGTACACCTATCCCTAATAGATTCTAAAAAACCTGAGGTAAAAATCACCTTTCCTACTCAAGTATCTTGTCATATAAATACCATATTCTCAAATATTTGTTTGGTCATGAAAGAACACCATGCTAAGGAACATTAGTTTCCATATACTTGTAACTTTATTGTGGGCCTTAATCTTGTTCTCATTCATACCTTACCAGAAACTCAAGAGAAAAAATAACAAGAAGGAAAGAGATTATTAACTATGTGGGATTATCCTTGTTGCATGAGGACATGCAAGATATTGAGTATGAGGGAGATTTTGTACCCCATATTTGATATGTTTAGAAGGATTATTTTACTTATTTTTGTATCTCTTTCCTTTTTATCTTTCACTCATTCACACCTTCATTGCCATATGTTATTTGATTTTCACCATCATTACCCATGTTCACTCATATGAACTTCAAAATAATAATAATGTTAAAAAGATGAGTATTCCTTTTATTAATGATTATTTGGGGCATATGAGTTTGTTTCCTAACTTATTTTTGAAATTCAGTAGTTGTTGGCAATTCTACAGTTGTTGGCAACTTTGCAAAATGTTGGTAATTTTGCAACTGATTGGCAATTTTGGTAGTCAAAATTTCTAAAACATGACTCATTCTTGACTAGATGAAGAGAAATATAGAAAATATAAAATATGGCTTTTGTGGAGAATAGGGTCATTTAGGTGACGTGTGGGGAAAATTTTCAAAACGTTTAAAACAAGGGGCGTATGGTTGATATTTATAAAACTAATCTAATAAGCCTACAATTCTATAGCTAAGTGGGTTGACCAAGTGGTGGCACATATCCATGAATTTGGGAACATGGATCTCATGGGATATGCTTTTATTATCTTATTCAAACTATATTATATTAAATCAAATATTTTGTGGTGAAAGATACACATGTTTAGGATCTAGGATTCGTTAGTTGCAGATCCACTTGTTTAGGATCTAATCTCCTCTTGTTGTAACTCATTTTCCTTTTGTGAAGGAGAATCTTATGTATAAATATGAGAAGATATCATTCAACTTGGATAGTTCATATTTAATAGTGGAGTTATAGAGTTAGATAGTTAGAGAATTGAAGAGAAGGATCATTGTAATCATTTTGATGTTGGAATAAAGAGTTTTTTGTTGCACATCAAGAGTTCTCTATTGTAATCCTTCTTGGGAGTATATTCCAAGAGAGGCAATGCCCGCTCTCTCTAGTATACACTGCCCAAATAGTTTCCTTTCTTTTGTGTAGTGTTGTTTCATTAGTTGTTCATTTCATTTATTTTTCATTCCTTTATACTCTTTCTTTCTGCAAGTGTGGTTTCCCTACAAAATTAGGCATTGAAGGTTGAGTTACTTCAGTAATAAAAAAAACTAGTTGATGCATTTTTTTTTCAACCAATGGAATGTAATTAAAAGTTGGAATATAAGTCCATTCACCTCATTTGAATTCTATAGAATTTCATTTATGCAATTTCATTTCTTCAAGTGTGATTAGTTGAGTGTGGTGGGCATCAATTGGTTCCTTTGAATTTTTTTTGTTTCCCGTTTGATCAAGATAAAAGAATTACTCAAGCCATGAAGTATCTATCTTATCATTGTAACATATATCTTGTATCCTTGACTCTGATTATTGGAAGTGTCTTTTCAAGCAAAGAATTTTTTATCTATCTTTCTTAGCTTAGATTTAGTTGCCTACTCCTACATATATTTTACTGGAACATCACAAGTCTATGGAAACCAGATTGATGAATTTAATGTAGAAAATTTTGATTAATAGAACTGACTAAATTGTTTGGCGCCATTTCCAAAGAGATGCTAAAGTGAATAGGCATTGGTATTTTGGTTTTCAATCTTTTCATTTAAGATTTGATGCATGGAAAGGGAAATTTTCTCGTGCCAACAATCAACTTGGTTATAGCAGGGTCTTAGTAGCATGATTTTTCTGAATACATGCCTTAGTTTGAAATAATTTTTTTTTATTTTTTATTCAAGAAGACCCCCCTACACTAATCCATGTGAAAGACAAGGATTATCAATAAACGAGACGCCTTCAAAGATGTGCAATGATTGTTGAGAAAAGTAATATGTTACTCCAAGATATCTCTCGAATCCTAGCTACAACATGGAACATATCTACATCTCAACAGGAGCAGATCCTAACATTCATAAGTAACATATTTCAATCTCATAAAGTGATAGAGGAGAAAAAGTTCCATGAACAACAAGAAGATTTGGTAGTTTTTATTGATTCTCTTTACAAATATGGAGAAGACACCAAATATGTATGGACAACATCAAAAGAAGAGTAGATTTTGGAACCTAAAATTGAAGGGTCTCTTGCTAGTTTGCGCCTAGATCCTTTGAGAAAGAGCCAAATATTTGAAGATATGAAATGTGTGACAACAGAGGATATGCAGAACAATAATACTTTTGAAGAAGATAACCAAGGGAGAAATTATTATATCGAAGAATGGTTCCAAACAAAAATACATCTAGGACACCACTTCATTCTTCAACATCTCTTGGTATCAAATAAATTATATCAGTTGGCCCATCATATCTAGAAAACCATAAAGGTACATTTTCCATACTTGGATATGAGTATATTCATAATAGTGTTGCAAACATGGTTTCATTGGATGCACTCCTATACTTTAGAAGAGGCTCTCATTTTTCTCAAGTAGGGTAGGGTAGTGTAGAAATAAATGGATAAAAATAATAAGAAGAGGTTGTTCTTTGATCATGACCAGATATCCCATAGCCTAGATCTCCTTCATACATGGAAAATTTATTTTTCTTTCTTAGCTCAGCTTCGGTCAGTCCTTGCATCAATTTATTTATCATTCAAATGATGTTTGATTCTTTAGTTAGAGGAACTACATAGTGGGTGCCATAAAACCTATAAAATGAATTATTTATTTATTTGAATAAGCCTCAATGGAATTGAGGATTAAATTTCCCAGTAGTCCATAATCCTTCTCAAGTTTCAAATGCATATAGATTTCACTTCATACAATTTTTTTGTTAATCCCTAATATTGGATCATTACCCCTTAATTGGGGCATATTATATTATTAATGTTATTTTATTTATGTCGGCTTTAGGCCATTAGTTGTAATTATACCTCCTAGTCTCCTATGTATACCAAGGAGAAATTTTCATTTGGAATCATCTTGTACTTGAACATTTAAGTGGGGTAAAAGGAGGTTCCCCCCTCGAAGAGGCTTATTATCTAAAATTATCTCTTTTTCAAGGCATTGAGTACTTTTTCTGAGGTTTTTCTATGCAATATTGATATTTGGTTCTTAACATATGGTATCAGAGCTCAAGGTCTTGGGGTTTCGCTACTACATCGGAGACACCTTGGAATTTTTTCTACAACGTTTCATAAGGAACGGATTGGAGGATATTTATTAGACAAATCTAGGTACATTAGGTTCAAAATTCATCTCTTGAGGCCTTATACTTTCGGAGATACAACCTGTACAAGATAGGGTCCTGGAATCATCCTGAACTGAGTCATTGTGGAATTTTAGCTATAAAAACTTTTCTGTAACGTTTCAGACCCTGAAATATGGAGGATATTTACAAAACTTAGTAAGGTATCTTTGGTAAAAATTGCAGCTTCTAGGTCATCTTAAATTTGTAGATACACCCTGTGTAAGATAGGGTATCTGACTAGTCCTATTGACTAGTCTCAAGAACGTGTTCCAGGTAAAACAATCATAAATTATTCCTAGAGTATCCAAATTGAGTGGGACTAGTTTCATTCGATCTTGGATAGTCTGTAGTATTTCTTGTGCGAGTTTCAGAATTTTATATCAATTATTTTGTGTGGGGCATGCTATACAAGTGAGATCTCCTGGAAAGGACAAAAATTGGCAAGTTGTGGGGAAGTTACCGTAAATTCCACTTGGCACATCCAATTTTGATCAGACCTATGGCATTGCAGAGAAGAAATATCAGATAACTACATAAAATAAAGTTTCATACCCAGAAGGGCTGAAACTTGGGAGATACAACAGAAGAAATATTTTCTAGCAGAACCACCTCAAAATCAAGGTTCAAAAGTGATACTCGGCCAACATGCCACCAAAAAAGGGAACTTCTACACCAAATGAGCCTCCAGAAAATTCTACTTGGAGTCTTGATGAAGGTGAAGAAATGCGTAGGGACATAAATGAACTACAAAATAAGATGGATTTAATGGAAGCTAAGTTGGATACTAAGATGGATTCAATGGAAGCTAAGTTGGATACTAATATGCATGGTTTAAAAGGGGAGATCATGGAAGTATTGAAAAATTTTGTAACAGAGAAGACACCTGAAAGTGAAAATGCATCCCATGAAATTCATGATGAGGACACAAGGAAGGTGAATCAAGAATGGAGAAACTCCAACTTTGGTTTG
>SNQJ01S0000903.1:398425-429353 GCA_010110895.2 Picea sitchensis | reverse complement strand
GAACATTTAAGTGGGGTAAAAGGAGGTTGCCCCCTCGAAGAGGCTTATTATCTGAAATTATCTCTTTTTCAAGGCATTGAGTACTTTTTCTGAGGTTTTTCTATGCTATATTGATATTTGGTTCTTAACATTTTCAAAAGTCCAACATTCACATGGTCACATTTTCTCTTCAGTAGCAACACTTACATTTCTTGACATGATTATTTCTTATGATCTTGAAAGCTCTAGTTCCTAAAAAAAAATTAGATTAAGATCATTTACATCATTTTCTCTTCTCCATTGCTCATGTTTCAGCAAACAAGTATTAGTGAAAATATTCATGAAGGTAAAACCTGAGCATATCAAAGTTTGTTCAAATTTATTCAAAGCAATAGCATGCTAGTAGAATCCAAATATGGAACCTCATTTTTTTTGAACAAATGCAAAAAATATAATGATAATGGTATGTTATTTATTCATTCAAATTTGTGGAGGGTGAAATGCTCAGCCTTTTTATGTAACCCACGCCAAAAAAATGAAGTTGTTTTTTCAAGATCTATTGTGCACAAATAAAGGAGAATTTTGAAAAATTGCCACATGGGTTTTGTGGGAAACGTGCCCATTTGGGTTCAACTCAAATAGTTTCTAACAATTATATAGTATTTGGGATATACAAAGGATTATATTAACTGGAAATTTGTTATAAATTAAGTTGCAAATAGTTTTTGATCCGTGATTTGTTTTGGGAGTTATTTTGATCCATGAGAAATGGATCTATGAGATCTTTATCTGGATCTCTTCCACCCTGATTCAAGAGCACCAAATTTCTCTCAATACAATTAAAGAAAGCTTTAATTAAAGAGTCAATGAGCATGGTGGATCGAATAGCAATAGAATTGTATTTTCCAGGCGATGTATCCATTGGCTCTGGCGGTGGAGAAGGATAGCATGATCACGATGCTCAAAATATTCTTGTGGATACCGATAACAACATAGACCTCATCATTGATTAATTCATCCTCAGGTAATTCCTAACCTTAAAGAAATTGTCGAGAGTATGGTTTCTTCCAAGTATGAAGGAGAGTATTGCGAGGTTTACAATATTGTTTGTAGAGATGTCCTTGATGAGGGATTTCAACGTCTCAAAATAAGAAACTTAATATTGAAGAAATGAAAAATATGGATTGGGAAAATTTGGAAGTGAAGATAAAAAATGGAATCAGGCTATAAAGATTGTGTTTCAGGTTCTTGCAAATGAGAAGCATCTTTGTGTTCAAGATCTTTTAACAACTAGGTTATATTTAGGGCACCTTCTTTGTTGAAACTACAAAAGTTGTTATTATGCATCTTCTGAATATTGTTAAGTCGATTGCAATAAGTCACTGGTCTCAGAAAGTCTCTTTAGGATTTTCAACATGTATGAGAGACTCTTGGATCTTCTTCCACCATATTAAATCATTTTTTTCGGACAAGCCCTAAACCAACATCAGAGAAGAAGCTGATGGATTTTTTTAGGAGAGGTTTCAAAAAGGGGAGATTTGTTGAATTTGAATATTATGTTCTTGTACAGTTCATAATGTTGAGGTGATTTTTTCAAAATATGATTATCTTGATTGCAGAAAGGTTCATAATACAAAATTTAGGAGATAATTTTCACGGGGAGGTGTGAAAATTAAAGTTTGGCATGGAAATGTGGAGAGTTTGCTTGTGTATTTTAGAGAACCAGCGAATTGAATGTTTTGGGTTGGTTACATCTATGATTGTAAGAATGATGGAAAATGTTTTGGATTCTTTTTACATGCATCTCTTGATTGTTTTGTTCAAAATGGATTGCATCTAGATATTATACACTTCCATGATTGGACTAGTGCACTAATTGCATGGTGGTTTTAGGAGAATTATAAACCCAGTTTCCTTGTGATGCTTACACCTCTCATTTTTGGTACTTTATTATCAGGTGTCCTTGATGTTTTTTGCACTTGGTGTGCATATTGAAATTTCACAGCTTGGGACAATGCTAAGAAGAATCTTGAGGCTAGTGCGTTGGAGCATACTAAGTCTTTTGGTCCAAAAGGGTTTTATCTCCAAAAGGATGTTGTCATTATGGAAACCATTGTACCCCTCCATTCATTTGCTTGGGGACATGTAATATTTTGAGTGTGGGGGAGGGGTGGAGATGTCCAATTTTGTTTTTCAAAGTTCAAGTGATTTTGTAGCTACAGAAAGGCCGTTACAATGAGATTTCATTTCCCATAGGCACTTTTTGCACAAATATTGCAAGTAGATGGGGCTAAATAAAAAAATTCTACGACATGGATTTTGTGCCCCATACAGAAAATTGAATACTATGCTGAGATAATTTCCAAAATTTTCATAATGAATAATTTATAGGTACATCTTGTTGCAAATATAACTAAGAGGGGGGATGAATCAATTATGTATATAAGATTGAAAATTTTCATGTTATTTTCTGATTCTTTCTATATTATTATTTAATGTGTTGCTAATAACTTAACATGCATAGATATACAATATTTGATCAATCACACAGAATACACAGAGACAATGATTTTTATGAGGAAACCCATAAAGGGTGAAAACCTCTTCTTCTTAGGATGTCAATCAAGCTCCAACTTTCATGTACATCACAGTATTTGAGCTCCAACTCAAATATGAGGATACAACCTCTGATAGAAAGATACAACTTGTAGAGAGCACCAACTCTTAGATTTCTATAGCACCAACTCCCAGGTTTCTCTAGCACCCAATAGATGGAAGCACCAACTCCTAGAATATATTCTAGCACCAACTAGAATTTAGAGGACTTCATTCCTCCCTAGCACCACCCTACCACCCTGATTGCATCTTACAAAACTTTACTTACTTTCTCTGTCTTTGATATGGTATGTTACATATCCATGTCGCCTCTGCCTCTTCAATCTTCTATATACTCTATTTCGCTTCTATACTTTGCTCTTTCTCCTGTTGTGCACTCCAATTTCGCTTGTCAGCTTCTTTTCTTCCTTTATACTCTATGGTGTCTCTGCTTGCTATACCCTGCACCTCTGATCTCCAGTTTAGGTCATGTACATGGTCACATTCTACCCACATGCATAACTCACGAAAAAAAACACACACTTCTCTATTTTGCATGTCTTTCTCACGCCAAATCCTCTATCAGATCATCATCACAACTCTTCATCTTCTCTGGTGGTTATCCTGAATCTGTTCATCATCAATGGTCATTATCCAAATATTCTTTGGCTTCTCTGGCAGTCGTAACTCTTTGTCTTCTCTGTCAGTTACAACTAGTCATTTTTGGATTCTTTGTCTTCTAAGCCCCTTCCTTCATGTGACCATCAAAGGTAACCATATGCCTAACCAACAGGTGTTTCATGACTCACGATTATGGGAATATTGGTATGAGACATATCGATTCTCCCAAATCCCTATCTCCGAAGTGGATCTTAGAGACGCTATCTCCTTCCTCTATTCTATGTCCAGGTGATCGTTGGTTATGAATTGGGGCCAAGTACTTCGGGACTTCACATTTTGTGTCTTTGGATGTGAGCCAACCCTAACTATCCAAAATTTTGAACTCATGCCTAGGGGGAACTAGCTTCATTCTCAATATGACCTTGTTCGATGATCTCATATGACCACACGATTGCGGGTGCGCCCAAAGGTGGTTTGAAATCAAACTACTTTTCGCCCCGCAATTTACCTTGAGCCTCCATGTGTTCTTTATCCAAAAACATGGTTTTGATTACGGCCCGCCCTTAACTTATTAAATTTTGTGCACCTTCAATCCCTGCAATGTGATGGGATCGTCGATCTCACGATATTGACGGTGCTCCTGAACTAATGGTTCATATCTATCCTCTCAAGTTCTGCAGATCAGATCTAACCTTCCTAAATCAACGACTGTGATTTACTTTGTGATCCGTTCTCTTGGAGTTTCAAATCTCAAACCCTTATTTTCTCCATACACCAATCTTCCATAGTCAATGATCTAAGAACACCTATCCTTCTCAATCGATGGCTCTGCCTCTACTTTGGTAATTTGACCTTTCAACCAGATCAATGGTTTTCCAACCCCTTTCTCGATCAATGAACGAGATCTCCTTTGTGTCTCCAGACTTCTAAAATATGAAGTCTCAAACTTTACTTCCCCTCGAAGTATGCAGATTACTACCACATGTCCTCTTGGATTGGACGGTTGAGGCTTACTTCCATTCTTTACCCAGAGTCCACGAGATTACATAAATATTTTTTGGATCAGACGACCCAGATTCACTTCAGATGATCTAACACTTGAGATATGCTTCGAATGATCTGACGACTGAGATCTACTTCGGATGATTCAAAGGTCGAGAATTTATTTCATCTCTTCAGGCTTCGGGGATTTAAAATCTCAAATTGAAACTCTTGAAGTGATTTTTTTCCGGAGCGTAATCTCCTCACATCTTTATACCTGAAACGAATGATGTTCATTTGATCAAAATATTAGATCAATGGCTCGATCTGTCTACGATGCATCTTTGCCTTGGATTAAATCCAACATCTCTCCATATTTTCTTATCCTATCCTTCCACTTAATTTTATCCCATGGCTAACAGAGATTCAGATAATCGAATTCTCAAACCTTATGCCCCGTTTATCTTATCCTTCAATTAATTTAATCCGACGACTGACGAAAATTTGGATGATTGAGATCTTAGATATTTCATATTATCCTATCCTTCCACTCAAAATTGATCCAATGGTCATTGTCTCTCTTCCTCCTAAGTTTCTGATATCTCTTACTTATAAGGTTTTCTAAGTGTTCAAGGATATCGACCTTTGCTCCTCCTGTGAGTCTGTCTCTTGGACCTCGTCTTCACTTATGGAAACCGTTATCTCTTCTGAGCTTTCTCGTCTTCTTCTCTCTCAAGGTTTGGTTCGCTACTATTCTTGCCATCAATGAAAAGCACACTCTTCCTATAAACATGCCAACAATATCCCCCTTTGGCATTGATGGAAACTCTAGGCTGCACTATTCTGCTTAGAACTCCAACTGTAGCATCCAGACCACACATTTTTATCCCCCTTTGACATCAATGTCAAATGAAACTGAGAGTGACTATGTTCTCTTCCTGATTAGAGATGCAATAATAATTATCCCCCTAATTATATATACTATGAGAAATATCCCCTTAATCAGATAGACTATTTTAACTTGATAACATGGTCACACCCAACTTTTGGCGTAGATACTCAAACTGAGATTTTGCAAGCGGTTTAGTGAAGATATTCAAACTTATTCTTATTGCATATACTCAAACTTTATGGGTATATGCTTGGTCTTGGAGTGAAATACAAGATTCTTTGACACACTAATTTCACTAGTATTATCACAATGAATTGGGATCTGTGCAGTATATTTTACCTCCAAGTCTTCAAGTGTCTGAATCATCCACAATACTTGGGTACAATAAGTGGAAGTTGCAATGTATTCATCTTTTGTAGTTGATAAGGAAATGGAACCTTTCTTCTTTCTCAACCATGCTACAAGGGAATCTCCTAAGAAGAATGCACCTCCACTCGTGTTTTTCCTTTCATCCATGTAATTAGCCCAATCAACATCTAAATAGAATGATATTTGAAAATTTTGATTCCTAGGATACCATAGGCCATAGTTCATTGTTCCTTTCAAGTATCTGAATATTCTTTTGACAACCAACAAATGACTTTGTTTAGGTGCAGCATGATACCTCCTACCATTCCAACAACATGCATTATGTCTAGATGGGATGTTGTGATGTACAATAGGCTACCTATCATAGACCTATATGAACTCTGATCAACATCAGGTGAGTCATCATCATTGCTTAACTTGCATCCAGTGACCATAGGTGTGCTCATAGGTGTAGAATATTCCATTTGAAACCTTTTCAACATTTCTCTTAGATATTTCTCTCGAGAAATAAATATTCCTTCAAACCTCTGAGTAATTTGTAGACCAATAAAAAATGGCAATTCCCCTATCATAGACATTTCAAATTCAGACTGCATGGCAAAAGAAAACCATTGTACCAATGAATCATTATTGCTTTTGAAGATGATGTCATCTATATAGACCAACACAATGAGAAAATAATTACCCTCCATTTTGATATATAGATTTTTTTCAACGGTTCCTCTCGTGAACCCTTTGTATTGAATATACTTATCCAGTCTGTAATACCAGGCACAAGGAGCTTGTTTCAAACCATATAAGTCTTTCTTCAGCTTGCAGATAAATTCAGGGTTATCTGACAGTTGGAAACCCTCGAGTTGTTCCATATATGCTTCTTCTTTTATATCTCCATTTAGAAAAGATGACTTGACATCCATTTGATAGACTTTAAACTATTTATGACAAGCATAGGCAAGAAACATTCTAATAGATTCTAATCTTTCTACGAGCGCAAATATTTCATCAAAATCCAGTCCTTATATTTGAGAATATCCTTTTCAAACCAATATAGCCTTATTTATTAAAATATTTCCTTTATCATTCATATTATTTTTGTAGACCCATTTGTATCCTATTACATTTTTATTTCCTGGCCTAGGAACGAGTTCCCAAGTGACATTCTTTTCAATCTGATCCAGTTCCTCATTCACTGATTTTAACCAATTTATGTATTTATTGGCTTCATTAAATTTCTTGGGTTCCACCATGGATATGAAGGCTATATGTTTATGATTAGTGTCTTTGATTATCCTTCTCCTGGTTTGTACACCGTTGTCTTTCTTACCAATTATATGACTTTTAGGATGATTCTTTTGAGTAATTCTGGAGGAAGGATTTGATGTTGATAGTTGTCTTGACTCTTGTTTTCTGGGTGTCTCTTCTCCACCCGATTCATCATATTCTTGTGACTCTGATATTTTTTGTTCTTCATTTTTATTATTCTCATCATCTTTTTATCTGGATTAGTGCTTATTCCTAGTTGATGTTTTACAGGAGCTTCTTCATCAATTCGAACATCAATACAGTCTACTAATTTATGCATTCTTTTGTTAAAGCAAATGTATCCTTTATTGTTCGTTTCATATCCTAAGAAGATACCTTCATCATCTCTACTATAAAATTTTCCCAGATGATCATCATTATTCTTGATGTAGCATTTACTTCAAAATACTTTGAAGTGCTTGATTTATGCAGGCGACCAAACCACAACTCATATGGAGTTTTATCACTGTTCAACCTTAGATGTTCTTTGTTTAGAATATGAAAGGTCGTATGAACAAGCTCCACCCAGAAGGTTTGTGAAATGTCCCTTTCACTCATCATATCCCTTGCCATCTGTTGAACTAATCTATCTTGGCATTCTACAACTCCATTTTGTTGAGGAGTACCTAGAATAGTATATTCTCTTTTAATTCCATGTCTGTCACAAAATTCTTTGAAATATCTTGACATAAATTATCCTCCCCTGTCTAAGCGAATTTCCTTTAACTTCCTTCCTATCTGATTCTCAGTTAACGACTTAAAATTTTTGAGCTTCTTAAATGCATCATATTTTTCTCTCAGAAAGGCAACCCACATAAGTATGGCTAAGTCATCAATGACTAGCATAAAGTAATGTTATCATCTAGTTCCTTCCTTTCATGATGGTCCACACAGATCCATATGAACAATTTGAAGTGGTTTCTTTGAAGATGTGAAACTCTTCTATTTTAATTGAGCACGAGTTAGCTTCCCCATTTGACAGGATTCACATACAAAGTTATTAGGCTTAGATATTCTTGGAAGTTATTTCACAACGCTTTCATTATTCAGTTTGACAATATGATCAAAATTCAGGTGTCCAAGCCTTTTGTGCCATAACCAACTTTCATCAAATTTTCTTAAATGACATTTCTCCTTATCTTCCTTCAGAACATATACATTGCTTTCAGTTCTAACCATTTTTGCAACCATCTCTCCTATGTTTACTGTCTTTATTTTACAATTCTTGGTAGTGAAAGTGACTTCACATCCTCTGTCACATATCTGACTGATGCTAAGAAGATTATTCTTTAAACCATCAACAAATAATGCATCTTGAGCTTTTCTTCTTCCATTACTTAAGATTACTAGACCTTTAACTCTGACCTTTGTTGGAGCATCATTTCCAAAGGTAACGCTCCCTGATTTATTTTCTTTGAGTAATAGAAACTTGCTTTTGTCACCTGTCATATGACTGGAGCATCTGTTGTCAATATACCAGGGGTCTTTTTGTCTTTGAGTTGACCACACTAATCCACACTTGTTATCTTCATTCTTCTTCCAAACCTTGACGTTTTCAGCTCTATGATTTGAATCTGGCTTATATTTCTTTAAGCGACATTCTGCAGCTTTGTGTCCATAATTATGGTAGATGTAACATTCTGGTTCATTGAATAAAGGATCATAACGATTGTTATGTTTAATCTGCATCCTTTTCCCAACCATCACATGATTTGCAGTCTGTGGTTTTTTGTTACTTGGTTGTCTCATTCTTTGTTGTGGTAGATATTTATTCCTTGGTTGTCTTGATTTCTCATGTCTAAATATTAAAGAACAATTTACAACTTTGTGGCCAAAGTTAGAGCAGTAAAAACAATATCCATAGAAAAAATCTTTGTACCTGGAAAATGGTTGTCTTCTTTGAGCAAGCTGATTTCTTCCATGTTGATTATTTCATTGAGTAGAGGGTGTATTATTTCTTTGTTCTACAGATTCAATTCTGGTAGCTTTTCCTTCACTCCTCCTTGACAGTTGATTCTCTTCCTTTGTTTCTGCAGGTTTTTTGTTGTCAATGGTTGTAGATTTGAGAAACTTGATGTATTCTTTGTTTCTTGGTTGACCACTAATTTATCCCTATTCATAACCCTAACCAATTTTCAACTTCGAATTCCTTTTTTGATTCAGAATGGAGGCTAATCCTTATGAGGCTTTAATACTTGTCAGATTCTGATGATATAAGGCCTAAACATTTTCTAGATCGTTTCTGACAATCACTACTTCAGCTTCCAATTTTTCACCTTTTGTTTTGGCTTTCTTCAATTGTTGTTTGACAATGTATTCATTATTCTTAACTTCTTCTAACTTAACCTTCAACGGAGCAATTTCTTCAGTTGGTTCATTGCATGCTTTCTCATAACTGAGTAGTAACTATTTTTCTTTTCTTTTTTTTTCTATGAGTCTATCAATCTCTTCCATGGCACTGACAAGTTCTCCTTCAAGATCTACTACTACTTCACAATCAACAAACTCACTTCCTATATCTTCAATGTTTAGATATTATAAATCTATTAGAATGATATCATTTATTTTATCTTCAATAGAAGAGTCACTGCTTTCATCATCTAAGGGATCATCATCATTGTTTACACAAAGGATTTTCTTCTTAAAATTATTCTCTTTATAGACCTTCTTGTGTTTGTGCTTCTCTTCATCATCATATGTCTAATCCTTTCTTTTGTGAGGACACTTAGATAAAAAATGACCTATCTTACCACAGTAGAAATATTTGAAGGGTAGTTTACCTTTGTATTTTCCTAATCCTTTCTTCAGTCTTCTCACAAAATTTGCTTCAATCTCATCTATATCCAAATCTGTGTTTTTCTCTTCTTTAAAGGATGCCTCTCTTGTCGTGGATTTACCTTTGATGATTCTCATTTCATAAGCAGTTAGGGATCCAAGAATTTGAGCTAATGTCAACGTATTGAGATCAGTTATTTCCTCTATAGTAGAGACCTTTGAGTTAAATCTATCAGGAAGAGATCTTAATATTTTCTGGACTAGAAAAGATTCTTCTATCATTTCACCTAGGCCTTTCATAGTGTTGACAAGTTATTTTATTCATAAGAATTACTTATTGATAGTTTCATCTTCATCCATATTTAACTACACAAATTTCAATCAGTGAGTCTGAATTTTTGCGTCTTTCACCCTTTTATTTCCTTCATAACTACTTATCATCTTGTCCCGCATAATTTTTGTTGAATCACAGTGCATTACTTTGACAAACTTGGCTTCTGCAAGTCCACTGAGGATGGAATTCATTTCTTTTGAATTAAATCTAAACTCCATATTATCATCTTTTGAGACCATACATGCTTCACATATCCCGTTTCAACAACATCCCAAACACCAACACCCAGAGACATTAAATGTGTTCTCATCCTTATTTTCCAAAAGGCAAAGTTTGTTCCATCAAACAGAGGGGGTCTATTAGTTGAAATTCCATCATGACTAGTCATGTTCAAGCTTATAGATATACCTTTGATCAAATGCACCGGCTCTGATACCAATTTTTGGAAATATAACTGACGGGGGGGGGTGGTGAATCAGTTATGTATATAAGCTTGAAACTTTTCCTCTTATTTTCTGATTCTTTCTAGATTATTATTTAATGTGTTGTTGATAAATTAACATGCATAGATATACAATATTTTATCAATCACATAGAATACATAGATACACTGATTTTCATGAGGAAAGCCATAAAGGGTGAAAACTTCTTCTTCTTAGGATGTCAATCAAGCTCCAACTTTCAATTACATCATAGTATTTGAGATCCAACTCAAATATAACGCTGCAACCTCTAATAGAAAGCTACAACTTGCAGAGAGCACCAACTCTTATATTTCTCTAGCACTAACTAGATGGAAGCACCAACTCCTAGGTTTCTCTAGCACCCACTAGATGGAAGCACCAACTCCCATTATATCTTCTAGCACCAACTAGAATTTAGAGGACTGCAATCCTCCCTAGCACCACCCTACCACCCTGATTGAATGTTACAAAACTTTACTTACTTCCTCTGTCTCTGATATGGTATGTTATAACTCCATGTCTCCTTTGCCTCTTGCATCTTCTATATACTCTATTCTGCTTCTATACTCTGCTCTTTCTCCTGCTGTGCACTCCAATTTATTTGTTCAACTTCTCTTCTTCCTTTATACTCTATTTTGTCTCTTCTTTCTATATGTTGCACCTCTGTTCTCCAGTTCAGGTCCTATACATGGTCACATTCTACCCACATGCATAACTCACGAAGAAAACACACACACTTCTATGTTTTGCATGTCTTTCTCATGCCAAATCCTCTGCTAGATCGTCATCACAACTCTTCGTATTCTCTGGTGGTTATCCTAAATTCATCATCAGTGGCCATTATCCAAAGATGCTTTGGCTTCTCTGGCAGTCGCAACTCTTCGCCTTCTCTGTTAGTTATAGCTAGTCATTTTTTGCTTCTTTGGCTTCTAAGCCCCGTCCTTCACGTGACCATCGACGATGACTATACGCCTAACCAACAAGTACTTTGTGACTCACAAATTTTGGAATCTTCGTATGATACATCTAGATTCTCCCAACTCCCTATCTTTGAAGTGGAGCTTAGGGATGCTAGATCCTTCCTCTATTCTCTCTCCACATGACCACTGGTTTTGACTTGGAGCCAAGTACTTCGACACTTTGCGTTTCACATTTTTGGATGTGAGCCAACCCTGACTCTCCTGACTTCTGAAATCATGCCTAACGAGCACTAGCTTTGTTCTTGATATGACCTTGGGCAATAATCTCATGTGACCACATGATTGCGGGTCCATCCAAAGGTGGTTTGAAATCAAACTACTTTTCACCCCACAATTCACCTCGATCCTCCACATGTTCTTTCTTGAAAACCATGGTTTCGATTGCGGCCTGCCCTTAAATTATTAAATTTTTCTCACCTTCAATCCCCACAATGCGACGGGACCGTCGATCTCATGATATTGATGGTGCTCCTAAAATGAAGTTTCATATCTGTCCTCTTAAGTTCTATAGATCAGATCTAACCTTCCTAAATCAACGACTATGATTTACTTCATGATCCAGGATCCAGGAGTTTCAAATCTCAAACCCTGCTTTTCTCTGTACACCAATCTTTTGGAGTCGATAATCTATAGACACCTGTCCTTCTCAATCGATGGCTTTGCCTCTACTTTGAGGATTTGACCTTTCAACTAGATCAATGGTTCTACAGCCCCTTTCTCAATCAATGGTCGAGATCTCCTTCGAGTCTTAGGACTTCTGAAATATGAAATCTCAAACTTTACTTCCCCTCGAAGTATGCAAATTACTGCCATGTGTCCTCTTGGATCGGACGGTTGAGGATTACTTCAGGTATTTACCTGGAGTCCACAGGATTACGCCACGTCTTTTCTGGATCAGACGACCCAAATTCACTTCAGACGATCTGACACTTGAGATCTACTTTGGATGATCTAACGACTGAGATCTACTTCAGATGATCTGATGGTCAAGAATTTATTTTGTCTCTCTGTCTCTCTGGGCTTCGAAAATTTAAAATCTCAAACTGAAACTCTTGAAGTGAGATTTTTCCTGAGTGTAACCTCCTCACATATTTAGACTCAAAATGAATGATGTTCGTTTGATCAAGATCTTATATCAACGTCTCAATCTGTCTGCGATGCATATTTTCCTTGGATTAAATCCAAAGGATATCCATATTTTCTTATCCTATCCTTTCATTTAATTTGATCCGATGGCTGATGGAGATTCGGATAATCGAATTCTCAAAACTTGTTCCCTGTTTATCTTATCCTTCAATTAATTTGATCCAACGGCTGACGAAAATTCATATTATTGATATCTCATATTATCCTATCCTTCCACTCAAAAGTGATCCAACGGTCATTATCGCTCTTCCTCCCGCGTTTCTGATCTCTCTAACTTAGAAGGTTTTCTAAGTGTTCAAGGATCTCGACCTTTGCTCCTCCTATGAGTCTATCTCTTGGACCTCATCTGCACTTCTGGAAACCGCTATATCTTCTAATCTTTCTCATCTTCTGCTCTCTCGAGGTTTGGTTCAATGTTATTCTTGCCATCAATGACAAGCACACTCTTCCTGTAAACATGCCAACACATCTTTGAATCATATTTTTATATAATTCCTAGAATTTTATGTAGGTGACTATTTGTAGAGGCCATTTTGCATATTCATTTGTGAATAGATAGCAGTGGATCTAAAAATTCCACGACGTAGATTTTTTCCCCATATGGAAAATTGAGTGACACACAGATGAAATTTTCATAAAATGCATGACAAGGAATGCATCAACATGTTTTCAATCTAATTTTATAGAAATTATCAGAATTTTTGTAAGCAGTTACAACCATATTTCTATAGCTAATTTGTATCTTTGAGTGGTTACACACATATCCAAACTAAATCACGACCTAGAGATAATTTCAAATCAGCATGAGATTCTTATCCACATATCAACCATGATTTTAAGAATTTTTTTTTTTTTTTTTTTATCTTTATGTGGTTGATTTGTAGCTTTGAATGGTTGCACACATACCAAGACTAGAAAAAATCTTAGAGATGATTCCAAATCAGTATGAGATGCTCTTCCACCTATTAGCAATTATTTTCAACATTTTTCAATTTTCAAGTTTTCAAGCTCAAAATAGAAAGAGAAGCTCAAAATGCCAAGAAGGAGCATTGAGAACCTAGAACTAGGAGGAAGGCATCAAGAGTTAAGGTAAAAGTGCATTGATGTATTTGTCCATTCATATTAATATAAATCATTGTTTTTCCCCTTTCACATTTTTCATGTTTGATGATATATATTAGATATATATAATATTACATTGAATACATCATGATAGATATAATAGATTTGAATTTCCTAACACTAGAATATTAGTAGATCGATATTTGTTTGTATCCTTGTGTGGACGAAGAATATAATATGAGCTAGAGTTGGATATCAATAGCCACATCAGCTGGATACGTGAGGAAAACCATCAGTTAAGATATGTTAAACACCATTTTTGGTTAAAAGTAAATAAATCTAATTATATATAGGGAGAACCATAGGAATATAGCCCCTCTGTCTATCTTGGATCAAGGGAATATCCAAGGGAAATATGGATTATCCGTAGGCCAAATTCATCCATAACACTTTTCCTAGTTGGGTGACATGGTGAGGTGTCAGGGCGATATGGTCATTATGTAGTTAATGATGCTTCAGTGCTGACATGGAAGACAAAGTGGAAAATACAAATATCCACACAATGAATGATATGTTAAAAATGATGAGGCAGACGCTTACGTAGCTTCAACTTTTTTTTCCAATAAAAAATTCCTCAAATTTATAAAATGTATAAATTCTTTTACATCTGCCAGCACTGCAAGCCATCTGTCATCAAAGTATCGCTCCAATACAGGGGCTCAATCGATACATAGCCATCCAGGAGGAATTACCCTATCGCTCTCGGGGAGAGAGTACATTTCTACTCAAATAGATTAAACGAAATAAGTAACTGGATCCAATGCATCAGCTAAAAGGCTACGGCCTTCATCTTTCAAAGACATTTATGGAGGATATGGGACTGTCTATCCCATTATCGCTGTGGAAGACCGAGAGTCTTCCCACCACACCATTTAGTGCTCTCTTTGAGAGCGCATCAGCCTCCTTGTTGAGAGATCGACGAGGAATGTGTTGAAAAATGATGTCGGCGAAGTGAGCGAATAGGTTTCTCGTGAGGTGCAACCAGCCTTCGATATGAATTGAGTGAAGCTTGCACTTTTGTGTTATCCAGTCTATGGTAACTCGGGAGTCACCAAGCACGAGAAGATGATTAATCGACCACATAGCCGCCAGTGAGAGGGAGGCCCACAGTCCCAAGAGATCAGCCTTAGTATTTGTTCCCTCCCCACAGTTTAGGAACCACTTAGTGACCCTCTCCGGGTGATGTTTGAAGATGCCTCCAGCCCCACAAACCCTGCCATCCCTCTGAGCAGCCCCATCAAAACAGATCAGTGTATGTCCATTCGCCACCTCAAATTATTACGCGCTTTGGGTAATCTTGATTGAAGGTGGTACGCCCGTGAAAAAGGCTGCCATTTTAACAGAAAAACAACTTTAAGAAGGGGAACGCTCTTCAAAAAGTACCTTATTTCTCTTGATCCAGATATGCCAACACGCATATACTGCCAGAGACATAGGGGCCGATCTTTGTGCTATCCAAGTGGAGAAACAGTCAGCCAAAGAGGAGCCGCTCCACTTGTAAGGGAGTGAGTAGTGTTTCAATAATAGATTCCAGAGCTCTGTGGTAAATGGGCAATGGACCAGCAAATGTGAGGCGTCCTCAGAATTTATACGGCAAAGCAGGCAAAATCCCGGGCCACTCCAGCCACGCCGACGAAGAGCATCCCAGGTGAGGATCCGTTCCTTACCGACCAACCATACAAATAGCTTCAGTTTGAGGGGAACTTTCCAGTTCGAATCACGGAACATCGGGGAGAAATCCGGGCCAACGTTTTGTTGTTGAAGGAGAGCGGAATGAATGTTTTTGACAGTGATGCGGCCGGTGGCATCTCCCCCAACCCAAATTAAAACATCTGGATCGGCAGTCAATTGGATGCCCGCGCTTCTGAGTGCCGAGGTGAACAACTCCCATTCAATGGCAATCGGCCCGCTAAGAGAAAGATCACCGCTCCCCAACCAGTTGCTCGGGAAGTGGATCACTCCAAGCGGGGCCCTCACTTGTGCCAGGGACGTTATATTCAATGAATGGAGCGTCGAAACCAGCAAGGGAGAGCGGCGTCTTCCGGCTTATGAGAATTGATTCCACGCCAAGAGGATTTCTTGCCCTCGAGGCTTCCATCGAGCCGGTGGAGAATGGTATGAAGCAACCAATCCTTTCAATGTGATACCTGATTTAAATTGAAGGAGAATTTCTAATCCAGTTGAAGTGGTTGGTGCCGGATACCCATTACGATCCTCGGTGCCAAATGTTGTCATGGGAGACAGCCCGCCAGAAAGAATTAGCAAGAAGCCTGGGTGAGTGAGTGAGAGATTCTTGCAAGCCCAACCCTGCCCTCCTGGGCCTTGCCAATAATTGCCAACTACAAAGATGTAGATGAGGCTTTCGGTCAAGTCCACACCACAGGAAATGGAAAGAAAGTCTTCTAAGAATATCCAGAATCTTCTTAGGAATGCGCTCCAATGTCATCCAAAATCTTTACTAAGCTCTCCGTGATTTTACCAATATCAGCCACCAGGAAAGCCGATATTTTTGAAACCAATTTTAGCATCGGAGTATCCACTAGCCATCTCCAGTCTTCCGGCGTGGAGGCTCCCATCTTCAAATGAAATCCCAGATACTTGAATCCCTCTTTCAGATTGATAAAAGAGAAAGGGATGGAAAGTTTTAGGCTTTGTAGTTCCTCCACTGAGAGACCCCAGTAATGAACAGTGGATTTTGAGGGATTAATAGAAAGTCCCGAGACCGAACTGAAAAGACGGAGCACCTCAAGAATAACAGACCACTCTTCAGGATCAGCTTTAGACATAAGTAGAACATCGTCCACGAACAAGAGATGATAATCTTATTAAAGGATTGTTTATCTTAATGCGAAATATGATGATCGATGAATTTTTTGATTAGCGGAAGGGAGGCTCCTCCATAGACTAGGATAAAAAGGTAAGGGAGAGAGTGGGCGACCTTGTGAAAGTCCTCCAGCTTTGAATAAATGTGTAGCTGCGGATTTACGGGACAACAAAAGTTTGGTACAGTAATACAGGGCTAAAATCCATCATTATAAAAATTTTCTGAAGCCCATAGAGTGAGCTAGCGAAAATCAATCGATGCAGTCAAAATCTTTCTTGAGGTCAAGTTTTAGAATCAGCGCCTTTAGGTTCTGTTGTTTGATGCTGTGGATGCATTAAATTCGTCCCAATGGCGTCCTGGATCCTGCGACCTTTTAAGAATCCCAACTACGTTATTGTGAGAGAGCTATTCTCCTAGAGCGGACTTGATTCGTTTGAAGACCTACTTTTGAGACAATCTTTAACGAATGGAATTACCGGAGATCGACCTATAGTCATCGAAAGAGAGTGGACAGTCAACTTTAGGAATTAAGACTAAGAAGGTTGAATTAAACTTACGAGATCTTGCCCCACCGTGTGGGTGTCCTCCACCATCGGTAGTAGATCTGTCCCACCAGTCAAAGAAGAATAAAAAAGAATTCGAGTCCGACCATCGTATACGGGCTTCTTCAGTTTAAACTTCGAAGAATGTCTTTGATCTCGGTCTAATTGGTGGTTTGTAAAACCTAAAACTTCAATCTCACGTGACTAGCAGGTAGGAAGAGGCGGTACGTAGCTACTTTCACCGAGGAAAGAACGTGAAGGTATTGGCTTTATAGATCATTACAAAGTAGGCCCGCGCGGCCTCTCATATGTACCTCACGCGTGGATAGCATCTCCCCCCGTGCTGTTTATAGACTGAATAAGCTTTTTATTACGGTTATAACTGGCTAGTTTGTGGAAATACCGGGTGTTGGCATCTCCACTTTTCAACCAAGTGGCACGGCTCCTAAGACGCCAACAGTTTTCAACATCGCGCAATATGGCATTCCGGTTGGATTCAATGACCGGTTTTAATTTATTTGAATCATCCGAACAATGTAGTGTTTGCCGATTTCAGCGTCGAGTTGAAATTCCGTCTCAAGGAAAATGTCTGCTCATTCGTGATTTGTCGGAACCAAAAACTTTGTTTTAGACTTAGAACCCTCGGTTTCAAGTGAAGGCGTAGCTGGATTTCTTGAATGAAACATGGGATCAACAAACCGAAGCAACTAACTTCAATTGATTGACTTAAGCCAATGAAAGGATTAATTTGAAGGGGAGGCGATTGTGTAGCTTCGGATAAACTCGGTCTGCAAAAGAAAATGATGATGGAGAAGTAAGAGGCCGAACCCAGATGACCGGAAGAAACTAGGAGAGGACGAAAATTACCCACCACAAAGAAAGGAATTGATCGAGTCTTACGGCAATGCGCGCCGGTGCCACTCCTTCCATTTCATCACGTAGGGAACCCCGGTCACGATGCGGCCACCCACATTTATCATATTATGCTGGGCGAATAATGCTTTGTAGAAGTCTGTAGAAGAATTCGGCAGAATAGCTCCTCCCCAGGCCTCGTCAGCAGCAAGAAGGATATTAAGATCACCACCTATTATTAGATTTTTGAGTGAGAGGATCCCACTACCTGCCAGCTGACTCCAGAACTTATGTCGATCGGTGCAAGGGACATAACAATTAAGAAAAGCCAACTCCATCTTTGAAGAAATGTGGGTGCCTACTAAGAGTAAACCCCTTGCGTCAAGATGGGACTGACACAAAGTGAGTCCCCATGCCACCAGTGATCCCCAGTCCCAAAGGCCCGACCGTAGGTGAACTAGGGAGGGGCCGAGCTTGTTATAGAATTCACTAGCGCTTTTTGGTGAGAAGTCTCTTGTAGCGAGGATAATCACTAGCTTTTTGAGCTGACGAGAGGGTCTCTTGTAACAGGATAATGTTGGGCTTAGAACGCTCCAGTAGTCTGCGGAAGGAGGCAGCCTTGAGGGTGCCTCCGGTCCCTCTGACGTTTAAGGAGAGCACTATCATTTCTTTGAGTGAGCCAAAGCCTTCAATTCTCTAAGGGGCTTTTCCTCCTGTGAGGGAAGATCAGGAATGGAGTGCTGAGTGTTGTGCGAGTCTTTCTTCTTTCTGGAGCTGCGGGTTTGGAGTGGGGAGAGTTCCGATCCTATGCCCCATGACCAAGCATAAGCCTTGACCTCCATACGGTGAGTGCTAGAGGGACCAGCATCTGGAGATGGATTGATAAGTTCCTTGCCCCGGTAGATCGGTAATAGAGCAGAGTGAGCTGGGAAAGGGTCTCCAGGAGGGGTGAAGTTCAGGCCCAATAGTGATAGTGGGTCTGTATCACCTTCAGATTGACTAAATCCTGGTAACATGTGTTGAGAGGAATCTGGATTCAACGGAGAGGGAGGATCGGAAGAAAGCAAAGACGGGTGTGAGGAGGGAGGGTTTGGGATGACAATGGAGTCACCCGAAGGGTGTGTGTCTATCGAGATAGGAGGGGGAGATCCGTGTAGTGAGGTGTCGCTCTGGGCAAGTGGAGAGGAAGGCGCAGCTTGTGAAGCAGGGGAGGATAAACTGCAGGGGGAGGAAAGCCAGAGGAAGGACTTTGTGGTTTCCTTCTCAGCTTCGGTAAGAGACTTTAGGAGGGAAGGACATATGAGATTCAACTTCTGTAAATGGCTTTCAGAGAGCTCAACTTACATTGGAATTGAGTGAAATTAAACCTTAAGGAATCAATGGTTGGGATGGTCTTCCCATTAGAATTACATGACCATGATTTGGAGGAAACATTAACTTATTGTTATCAAGGCTTGGCTTTTCTTAAGCTGAGTTTGTGATGTTCGAATTTGGGCGTAGATGGTTGATTCTCATTGGAATTGGAAAATTCATTTACTCGATAGTGTATTACCATCAAATTTAAGTTTTCATAGGTGATGCCTGACATTTATCACTGTCTATGCTATTAACATGTGACTTTCGGGCATCACGAAAAGTCAAATATTGTCGGGATTTTCGATAATATTTGAAAATATTAACTATTGAGGACCATTTTTTTCAACATCTAAATGATCTAGACTTCTCTCTCTTCTAGTGACAATTCCTCCTAAGCCCGAGACTTAATTAAAATGAGCATAAAAGTAAATAAAACTTTGAAAAAAGTCATGACCATGAGAGAATCGAAGTATAAGGATGAACTCAAAGAAAAGTGGTATCCCTAAATTTCATGAAATTTTGAGGGTGTGTTCAGTACTCTACAAATGGTGATTTATCAGTTGAAACTAGCATCTATGTTCCTTATTTTATTGATATTCATTATATCTTTTGAGAGTTGAATTTAAACTTGATATAATGACCCATAAATGATTTAGAAATAGCTATGTATATGGATTAGGGAACATTCATCTTGGCCACTTATGGAGATTCATCTAATTTCATGTCTCTTTCCACTAAACCAATAAATCATATCCGCTTGAAAAGATGTGAGTTGGAACTCATGGGTGCTAGAAAGCCGCGATATTTAATTTTTTAAATTTAGTATCCTCTCCATGGTGGTTCTATGTTGTTAGCAAGCATTCAGATATCTGATGAATTCACCCCAATATAACAGACCTTTATTTTATGCCAACGGGTGTCCATACCCCTAATGGAGATATATACATACCCTCCCTGATTGTACATTCTAGATTATTATGAAAACATATTTCATCCTTTTAATTGTCTATCACATTATTGCATAGGTGCCAAGAATGAATTAGCTTGGAGGATATATGTTTCTTACAATGGAGGAAGTAACCCTTTATTATTTTCTTTATTGTCTTTGCTAACAAGTGTGAGAACCTACTCTACTTTGTCTAGGGTATCTTCTATATTCTCCTCTGGTCCATTTCCTTCGGTATTCCTTCGCCATGAGGTAGAAAACTTGTTTGTTCCCTGAGTGATATGCATACAAAAATGTGAATTATTTGTATGTTGGAATCTCTGGTCTAGTAAGAACTCCTCATTTTGTCTGTGATATTGAAATAATGAGGATAAGAGAATCAGGTTCTTCATATTACACCGTATACTTAGCATAGAAAATTTTCATTATCATACCCAAAATCAAAATCAAAATAAATCAAGAAAATCAAATTAATAACAAAAGAAAAGATAAGTTAATATCAAATGAGAACACACAAACCTAAAATACCAATCTATCTAATTGAAACAAAATGAAAGGAAACAAAGCTAAAATATTGTGCAAGAGACTTCCTAAAAGGAAGCTACGAAAACAATTTTTTTATGGCTTGGCCATTAACAGGGAGAACCTCAAACTCACCACTAATATTTTTCAGTCGATGTGTGCCTACCCTAATACTCTTAGTGATTTGGAAAGGCCCAAGACATAGGTTTTGTAACTTTGAATGTTTCCCTTTTAGCTCATTGATTTTATCCCACTTCAATACTAAAAACCCTACTTCAATTTTTTTTCCCTAGCCTTGTGTTTATCAAACCATCTTTTAACTAACTTTTGGTGAGATGCAAACTTCCTCCTAGCTCATTCTCTTTCTTCCTCAACCATTAAAAGTGTATCTATTCTTTGTTGCATGCTTGACAAGGCTTGTCCCCTTGAGGACTAACAAATTTTCAAGGATGGGAGATATAATTTAGTTGGTAAGATAGCTTGTTTTTCATATACTAAAAAATACATGGAATTCCCTAAAGCTTCCTTGGGAGTCACCCTGTCATCCCATAGAGCATTGTGAAGTGCATTGTGCCAATTTTGGTTATTTTATACTATTGTTTTCTTGAGAATTCCTACCATATTTTTATTGGTTGAATTTGCAAAAACATTTTCCTACATGTAATATTTAGCAGAGTATCTTAGAATAATTTATTTATCTAGAGAAAATTCAGTCAAAAGAGTGGAAGAAAAGTATGCATCATTATCAGAAACCATAACGGAAGGTATCCCAAACCTTGCTATTATGTGTTGTTCTAAAAACTATATTAGTACCTTTTTGTTGACATGGGAAAGGGGGATAACTTTCAACCACCTCGTGAAATAATCAGTTGCAGTTAGTATATATTTGTGTTGATTAGATGAGTTTTGGTTTATCTCTCCTATAACATCTATTCCCCATTGCTCAAAAGGTCTAGAAATTGCCATTGGTTGCAATGGGATGAATTCCCTTTTCTCTTTCCTAGCACTCAATTGTGAAACCTTTCATTATTTTACATATGAGTGTGCATCTCTAAAGAAATTTGGCTAATAATATCCTTCCCTTAAGATTTTATGAGAAGTATTATCTCCTACAAAATTCCCACCTATAGGACCATCATGAATTTCCTTCAATACCTTTTCAACATCTTCTTTTTCGCATGTTAGTAATACACCATCATAATTCATGAGGGATAGTACTAAATTGATGATCCCCTCTCTCTAGGCTTCAGGTATTGAGGAAAAATGACATGATGGAGGAAATAATATATATCATCATACCAAGACTCATGTCTGGGTGGGATGTATAGTACTTCGCTGCACCATAAAGATATCTCATTATACCAACCTGATTTTTTTTATTTTATCAGGTCTTTGGATTCTGTAGCTATTTTACATAAACCTTGACCCCTGACTATATTTTTTGGTTTCATTTCCAAATCGAATTCTTGGATTGAAACCCTCCAATTACCTCTCCTATCTCCCATTTCATGTTGCATGAAAAGTGACCTTACTGTTGGTTGAGGCACTATAACCTTTGTATGCTTCTTCAAGATATAGGATATGAAGTGATTTACTACCTTATAGACAACATATGCTTCTTTATCAATAGTTGGATAGTTAAGTTCAGGTCCTTAGATATTGGTGTTCGTGAATGATATAGGGGCCTCATTGTTTTCATCATCCTTTTTAGTGAGGATCACAGATAAAAACTGGTCTAAGGAAAAAGTATAAGGGAAAAAATCCTTGTTGAAATCAAGGCTTCACAAAACAGGGGCTTGAGAGATAAAAAATTTGATTTTATTAAAGGCATCCCCCCCTTCCTCACTCCTCTTATCTTCCTTTGCAATAGTTTAATTATTTCTGCAAAGTCAGGTGTACATTTCCTCATGAAATTGATCTTCCCAAAGAAATATTGCATGGCCCTTTTACTGTGAGGAAGCAGAGTTGTAACATTGCCTTTACTCATTCATGGTCAATATTGATGTCTTCTTCATAAATAATATGACCTAGGGATTTTCATTGTTATATCCCAAATATTGTCTTCTTTGGGTTCAAATAGATCTCGTACTTCCTGCATGTTTCAAAACTTTGGGCAAGGTGAGCAATGTGGCCTACCCTATTCTGGGAATAAACCATGACATCATCTAAGTATACCACTACACACTTTTTTATTAACCCTCAAAAGGCCACATCCATGTCCCTTTGGAAGTTATATCTTGCATTTGCATTAATTAATCTATCTCCTTCCGATACCAAGGCCTGGTTATAACCTGAGAACCCATCCAGAAGTGAGAAAATATTAGATCTGGACAGATTCTGTAGGATTTTTTCCATGGGGGTAATGGGGTAATTATTTATTTTTGAATCCCTATTCAATATTTTGTAGTCAATGCATAAACATATTTCTCCTAATTTCTTTTTAACAAGTACTAAATTGGATACCGATGCATAATGTCTCACTTGAAATATTACCTTAGCATCTAATATTTTTTGAGTTCCTTCTGCATCAGAGGCTCAAGGGATAGATGAAATTTCCTTAGTTTCTATTGGAATGGCTTGAATTCAGTTTTAAGTGGAATGGTATGTTGGATAATCCTAGTATCATATGTTTTCAAGTCTTGGTAGAACTAGGAAAAAAGATCATGATAGTATTTGAATAACTTCAAGTAAGGCTTATTTTCTTGAGGATATAGTGTTTTCCCTAGGTTAATGTTCTTTGGATTATCAATAGTCCCTATATTTATGAATTCATTGGGGGAAATTAACCATTGGTATTAACATTATTAGTATTTTTAAACTTCTCCCATAAATAAAAAGGTTTTCAAGGTTGACCACTCCCCTAGGCATAGTATGAAGTTTGGGTTGAGTCATACTACTGTCTCTATCTACACCATGCATTACATCTTCATGTTTAGCAATTGTTTTTCAGAAAACTTTGTCATTGATAGCCAAGTCCTTTAAATTGTCTTCCTTGGTTAAGAAAGAGATAATTTGTTTGTCCCCATAAAATATCCTCTAGTTTGTGATGTTATCTACGATGGAAGGTTTGTACAACAATTATATGGTGAACCTGGAAGCCTTATAATATTTAAGGGGAGATAATCTCAAAGATGGTGTAGCCAGAGAATCAACAAGTATATTCTTTGATCGAGGGATTGTTGTGATATTGAATGCTTGAAAGTTATCTATCAATATGTCTACTTCTTGTTGATAATACCTTAAGTTAGGAGAATTGCAGTGGATAATAGTTTTTACCTTTCTCACAAAAAATTCCAAATCATGAATACAACTAATTCCTTAATTTTTAGATCAATGGATTTGTTGAGTCCTTGAACTAGGGCGTTGTATTCCACATTGTTGTTTGTGCATTCAAACTCTGGTCTATAGGATAAGAAATCATGTTTTACCACCGGATTAATAAAAATGCATTTTTCACCAACTCCTTCTTGGAATTTAAATCCGTCAAAGAAAATAGTTCAGATCACATAGTTGAAGTTCAGTACTTTATTCTTGGGTCCACTCTTGGAGTTTCATTTTTTTCTTCTAAAATATGAAATTTGAAACTCTTCTTGGGTTCACTGCATTTATCAATTATCTCTAAGTTTTCTTGTAATGATAACTCTTACTTTTGTGATAATAACACTTCGGATAAGCTTGGTGAGAAATTACCAAAGTTAGAATCACAAGAATAATTACCTAACACAGGGAATTCTATAGAGGAAGGTTCATTCGGGGCTTCCAAATTAGTTATGACATGTTCCAAATATGTTTCCCTCTTGATATTGATCATATTATGATTCCCCTTTAGTGGAAACCATAAGTTCTACCAATCTGTGTTGAAGTAGCCATGTATTTTTTTAGACCAGTCCAGACTTAATGTTGAGACCCTAAATTGACATCCCCACTACCCTATTATACTCCTCATCTATACCTTTTTGGCTTACCTAAGCTTGGGTAAATGAAAAAGAATACTACCATTATCCATTGATAAGGTCATGAGGTAAAGTATAATTAATTCATGCATTTTTGTGGTTTATTGAGATAGGAGATTAAATGTTTCATGTACTAATTCTTCAATTTGCCATGTATAATATTTGACCTCTAGATAAGTCCAACCTTCCTGTACCAGCTCAGCTATCCAGTACTTGTGCACCAGACTGCCACTGTCCGAATCCGGTACCAAGTGCATCCAGTACTGAATCTCACCTGTCGCGATTAGGTACCAATGGTTGTGGACTGTCGTGATCCGGTACCACCATTCGTGCATTGTTCGGATTCGGTACCATATACCTGTCATGATCCGGTACCAATTCAGGAAGCCAAATGTACCAAGTTTAGCTCCAGATCGTGCCCAAGACAACTGTTGAATGTTTATTGAATCATAAATGTTTTAGCAAGTCTATGTTAGGATAGTTTGTTTTTGCTTCATCCTCATGCACTTTGTGTCATGAGGATGAAGCTTAAAATATGTAATTGAATAATTAAATTTAACAATTGACTGATCTGCAAATGATTTCACCTCCTTGTGTTTCATGACTAAGACTATTTAAATAGTCATGGCAAGGATGGTGGAAGTAGTAGATATTTAGCATAATACAGCATGTGAAGCAGCGTTATATATTGCAGAACATATTCTAGGTGAAGATTAATAGAAGGGCGTCATTTATCTCCATGCCTTGATCGTCTATGATTGAATGTGAGTTGAGTTGTTAGCATAGTTTGATTCTATGTTTTGAAGTTTGAGTGAGAGTAATGTGTGGGTTGAAAGAAAGTTTACTGTAGACTCCAGTCACTGACCTTTTGAAGTAGCAAGGGTCCACCACCCAACAAAGGTCTGCACCTTTGTAGATTAGTATTAGCATTTTCTTTCAATAGTGTGAATGTTAGATTAGCTGAAGATTTAATTCCTTCAGATGATAGCAGTACAGTCTAGACTAGGATTTTAATTATATGATCTCTTAGAGATATTTACTCACTCTGTTTTGCATATGCTCTATTTTTATGAATTTGATTTTGTTTCATAGACATGAATGTTGGCAGCAATAGTCAGACATATTTGAAGGAGAACTAGTGAAGTTTACAACAACACATTGTGAACCACAGCATACTCAGTATATTGACTATTGAACTACCCATGATATGTCTTGATCATTGATGTGTGATTTCCCTTTCAGAAGTGTGGTTGCATAGTTAATTCTCTGGGTCAGATAGCAGATTTGATCTGTCAGAAGAACTCCATCTCATACTTGCATGTGCCATAATGGAGTAGATAGCCTCTCTGTGAAAGACAACCAAAGTGTATTCCGGTTTGCTAGTTTGTTTTGTTTCCAACATACATAATCTAGAATAGTTCTATACTCATGACATTAGAATTACCTTTCTTACTGGTGTCTTGTAACTCTGTTGATTACGAATCCAGAATGGATAATTAATGAGTGCATTATACTAAACATATAACCAACACAACATTTTGGTGTCGTTGTCAGGGAGTTGCAAATGGTAGGAAGTAATTTTTAGCTTAGATTGTTTGCATAAATTTTGAATGATTTTAAAGGCTACTTAAGGGAGGAGGATAAAACATTTAAGACATGAGTGAAGAGCCACATGGCCACTAGAGTGGGGTTCTCCGAAGCCAGGAAAAAATCCACCAGGAGAAAATTCAAGGGGAGCCAGCGAGGCTCTAGAAGGAGAACCTAAAACGAAAGAATCGGTGTTAGGGAAGGCATAACTTGAATTTGATGAACATTTAGGAGACACAGAAATCCAGTTTTTGAACCATCTATTAGTGGAATGGCAGAAGAAGAAGGAAATGAAGCCACAGAGACTAAGACTTTTGGGTTTCCAATCTTAGATATTTCTAGAAACATTAGCATGAAAAATATCCCACTATTATCATTACCCACTTTCAAAGGTATGTCAATTGAAGATCCATATTTATTTTTATTCAAGTTTGACATATTATGTAGAAGCTATAACTACTCAGATGATGCCCAAAAACTTAATCTCTTTCCTACTACAATGAAAGATTCATCCTTAAGATGGTTCATGAGCTTAGGTGAAAATGCAATCCTCTCTTGGGATCATATGAAAGACACATTTTTACGAAAATACCAAGACTATTGTAAGGAAAATGCTAAAAATGACATTTTTAAAATGCAGCAAATAGAAGATGAAATTCCTGAAGACTACTTAGAAAGGTTCTTATACAACTATCAGAAATCAAAACTATTCACCACAGACCCAGCTGTAGTAAGAATTGTATTCTTGAAAGGTCTTAGAGATGACTGCATAAAAGTTTTAAACTTGTTGAGTTCAGGAGATGTACACCAAAAGCCTTTTGCAGAGATTGTAGATTACTGTAGAAGATACTCAAGAGGACAAGCTAAAATAGGCAAAGGACCAAGAGATCCTTTTAGTAGAAATACAAAACAAAGCTCAGGGACTGTCACCAGAACTGAGTTAGGAAACTTATTAGAGAAATTTAAAACAGACATCTTGAGCACAATCAGTAAACAGTTAGATACTCTAAAACTAAAAAAGAAACAAGAAGAAGAGGCTTCTTTAGCAATATTTTGTCATAGATGTCGAAAGAAGCACAGTGAGAAAGAATTCCCATTAAATGTCATAGAAATCTGTGGCCTGTGTACACTAGAACACCCCACATCTGAGTGTCCAACTTTGCTTGAGATACAAGCCATGTATAGGGGAGGAGGAGTCTCACAAGAACAACCATACCCTTCCAGAAGACCTTGGAGAGCCCAAAACCCCAATACATTTTATGACCCTAATGCACAATATCAAAAACAACAATGGGGTCCTTCTCCAATGACCTATCCACAATGGACACCTCAGCAAGATCAAACTCAACCTTGGAAACAAGGTTGGAGGGGACCTGTGTATGGAAATCCCTCTTACCCTAC
The DNA here is from genome assembly GCA_010110895.2 of Picea sitchensis. NCBI lineage: Eukaryota > Viridiplantae > Streptophyta > Pinopsida > Pinales > Pinaceae > Picea > Picea sitchensis. The sequence continues at coordinate 401,810 of SNQJ01S0000903.1, read as the reverse complement.
ATATCCATAGTACCCTTCAAACATTTCCCAATTACTACCTGGATTCAACCCACCACAGATGCAATATTTACTCCCACCTCCTATACAACAACAATTTGCAACCCCCTTGAACCCTAACCAGCAGCAACAACCACCTATAAATGCTAATCAACAGCAAAACCAAGCTTCCCACAACCCTCTGAAACCAACAACAATCCCTGTCCAACCAATCCCTAACCCCAATAATTGAACCACTCACCCGGTGCAAAATACAGAAGTTCAAACCTTTCCCACCTATGAAATTCAACTACGATCGGGGAAAGTTCTAAACCAATCAAATCCCGCAGTAATAATTCAGGAAGAAAATGATAACCATTCTGAGGAAGAAAACACTCAAACCACCCCTGTAGAAGAAGAGACCTCCCCTCCTATTCCAATCACTTCTTAGTCTGTACGAGTACCCCAACAAGTTAATCTCCCACCCTACCCTGAAAGACTATTAGTGAATAAACCTGACCCACCCTTGCACAGAGATATAGAAGATGAATTACGAAATGTATGTATAAAAATACCTCTGCTGCAAGCCATTAAGGATATCCCCATTTACGCCAAAATAATAAGGGATCTTTGCATCAAGAAACTAGGAAGGAAGAAGAAGGAACCTCCCCTTGTTCAGGTGGTGGGACAATTATTTGAATTTATTTCTCAAATGCCATACAAATATAATGACCCTGGAAACCCAGTAGTCACTGTTGAAATTAATGGTATTTCTCTACCAAACACACTCATTGATTTGGGTGTAGCAATTAATGTAATGACTTTTGACACTATGCAAAAGCTCCAAATCAACCAGTTAAGACCAACCCAAACCATGATAGAGGTGGCAGATAAGTCAGTCATTAGCCCTGTAGGAAGTCTAGATGATGTCACAGTCACTCTAGCTTCTTGGGAATATCCAATAGACTTTTTAGTCATCTATTCTAAATCATCCTCCAAACCAGGACACCCTGTGGTTCTTGGCCGCCCTTGGCTAGCCACAATAGATGCCTTTATCAGCTATCGGTCTGGTAAGATGACTATATCCAATGGCACACATAGCTAAAAACTTGTTCTCTTCCCTCCTGCCCAACTGGCATAGGAAATACATGTTTGGTTAGAAAACCCTTATGGAGAGGAAGATTACATCAGACCCTTGTTAACACTTGAACAAGTAAGAGGAATGCAAGAACAATCGGATGAACAAGTCTTAAGTTTATTTTTGGCTGACACAAATTGCATTGAATACCCGAGGTCTTTTGCAGAATTGTCACATATTTTTAGTTCTGAATTTCAACAAACTTGGCACCCTGATATCACTCAATTATATACTTTATCACCAGCTTCCTCAGAGAAGGAAGAAACTACTGAACTTGTTGATATTAGCCTATGAAAACCTTTGTATATCAACTCTAGTTTGGAACCAGAACAAAAGACGCAAGTAATTGAAATGCTCCAAAGACAATTTGATGCCTTTGCATGGGATTATGCAGACATGAAAGGCATTCACCCTGATAGATGCACACATCATATCTACACTAATGACCAAATCAAACCAGTTAGATAGACTCAGCGAAGGATGAATCCAACCCTTAAAGATATTGTAAAAGAGGAATTGCAAAAACTCCTTCAAGCCAATCTCATATACCCCATTTCAGATAGTCAATGGGTATCTCCACTTGTCATAGTTCCCAAGAAAAATGGTAAGTGGAGGATATGTGTAGAATTTTGGGAGTTAAAAAAAGCCACCCATAGGGATTATTTCCCCTTACCATTTATTGATCAGGTGTTGGATACATTGTCCGGAAAGAAGTATTTTTCATTCCTGGATGGGTTTAGTGGTTATAACCAAATACAAATAGCACTCGAAGATCAGGAGAAGACCACTTTCACCTGCCCATGGGGTACCTATGATTATAGGGTGCTCCCTTTTGGACTTTGCAATGCCCCAGCTACTTTTCAAAGGGTTGTCCTAGCCATTTTCTCTGACTTGACCAATGATTGTGTGGAAGTCTACATGGATGACTTTACAGTCCATGGACAAGACTTCCAAGAAGCTTTGACCAGTCTAGAAAAAGTCTTGATTAGGTGTAAGGAAACTAACCTTTCCTTAAGAAATGAAAAGTAAAAAATGATGCTCACTGAAGGTATTGTTTTGGTACATCACATTTCTGGTTCTAAAATGAGAGTTGATCCGGCAAAGATTTATATTATTACACAAATCATAATACCTTCCTCACAAAAGGAAGTTCTCAACTTTTTAGGGCATGCTGGCTATTATAGAAGATTCATTCTGAATTTTACAAGCCTAGCTACCCCTTTATTCAAGTTATTATCTAAAGAAGCCAAATTTAAGTGGGATGATGAATGCCAAATATTTTTTGAAATTCTAAAACAAAAATTGTCAACTACCCCTATATTAAGAGCACCAAATTGGTCCCTTCCTTTTGATATATGTACCGATGCCTCAAACACAACCCTTGGGGTAGTTCTTGGACAAACAGAAAATCAAATGCCCTATGTTATTTACTTTGTCAGTAAAAATCTGTCTCCAGCTAAAGTTAATTATACGGTCACAGAAAAAGAATTGCTAGATGTAGTCCATGTTATCAATAAATTTAGACACTATATTATAGGATATCAAGCTTTTGTACACATTAATCATTCAACCATCAAATTCTTAATGAACAAACCTATAAAAAATCCTAGAGTTACAAGATGGCTCTTATTATTGCAAGAGTTTAATATCAACATTATTGATAGACCTGGTAAGGATAATCTTGTGGCTGATTTCTTATCTAGAATGATTCATCTGGGAGATAACACACCAGTAGAAGATAATTTTCCTGATGAAAATTTGTTTGTTATTTATGTAAGTTTTAAACCTGCGAAGTAAAGCAATGCATATAGATTCTTAAGAAATACAGAAATTAATCAATGGCTCGTACACAGAGTACACAGAGATTTTTACCGGAAACCCTCAACCGGGAAAACCTTTTTTTTTTCATTATATCGAATTTCACCCTTCGCCATACAATATATACAATGTTTTTAGGTATTCCGTAGATACCAAAACCCTAATCCCTTAATCTGGGATTAATCCCTTAATTCTGTAGACACAGTTGTCGTATCTGACGCACCCACACACACACACACATGCAAATAATATAACACATACCCAACATTCTCCCACTTGTTGTTTTCTTTGCATCTAGGGGTCCAGGGGATTATATAGTCAACAATCCAGGGCAGCAATGCCCATTGTTACTCTACACCAAGAGAAATTTTCTATGCTCACAGACTTTGTCAATGAATCTGCAACATTCTTCAAAGTGTCAACCTTTTCCAGCAACACCTTCTTTTCCTCAAC
>SNQJ01S0000903.1:370266-391740 GCA_010110895.2 Picea sitchensis | reverse complement strand
TATATCATCTTAGGCTTCTATTACACTTTGAAGGAGGCCCTGAAATTGATTTCCCATATTTTCTATGGATGAGTTTGAACAAAATGGTAAGAGGTGTCAAATCCCTATCCAAAACTGAGAAGACTAGAATTTACCATCAAGGTCTTATTAAAATGTTAGTTTTACATGAAATTATGAAGCAGAGGATTAGTTGGAAAATCCTTATCACTCAACACCTTCCCACAGAAAACAAACCTGTGGAGGAAGCCCAACATGCTCCAAAGAAAAATAAGGAACCTCAAAAGAAAAAGGGCAAGAAGGATAAGGAAACTTCAACATCATCCAGGACAAAGAGCCAATGTGAAAAAGATAGTAAACAAGTAGGGCCCTCTTCCACAATCAATAAGACTTTTAAAAGTCAAAGATCAAAAGGTAAAACCAAATTAGTAGAGGATACTTCAACAGTAGCACCTGAGGAGAAGGGCCATAAGACAAAAACTGTGAGGAAAGGGAAGAATAGCTCAGAAAATAAAAGTGAACAGTCTATAGAACAATCCACTGTAACCATTCCACAAATAGAAAAGAAGAAAAGGAATCTTGTGAGCACCCCTGATCCAATAACTCCTTGTAAAAGAACCACAAGGAGCATGGAGAAGAGAGGAAAATAAGTTGTCAGTCCTCATACACAGGAAGATCCAATCAATCTTACCTCCCCTTCTGAAGACTTATCAGTCTAGGATGACATCCCTAGTTTGACCGAGGAACAAGCCATTATTACTCTATGTAAGATGATGGAGGAAGTCGAGGAAAGAGAATGCATACAGCCAGTAATAATGGAGTCAACAAGGACCTTAACAAAATAACATATGAAGAAAAAGATTGAGGAACTGCAAAAACAAAAATAGGAACTCAAACAAGAAGTTAAGGAATACCAACTATTGGATAGGTATATCAAAAAGGAAAAAGAGCAAATGAAAGCAATCATACAACAACTTCAATATGACCATGAAGAGACTTATAATAAGCTCAATAAGGTACTATGACTCCTACAATACATTAGGGTCATAAAAAGGGAGTTGAAATAAGAGTCCTCAGCCATCAACATCATTGATCCACAGAAGTAAAGAATGCAGTCTCAAGTTTTGAAACATTTTGGGTTTGTTTTCAGTTGCATGAGGACATGCAATGGTTTTGGCATGGGGGAATGTTGAGACCCTAAATTGACATCCCCACTACCCTATTATACTCCTCATATATACATTTTTGGCTTACCTAAGCTTGGGTAAATGACAAAGAATACTACCATTAGCCATTGATAAGGTCATGAGGTAAAGTATAATTAATTCATGCATTTTTGTGGTTTATTGAGCTAGGAGATTAAATGTTTCATGTACTAATGCTTCAATTTTCCATGTACAATATTTGACCTCTATATAAGTCCAGCCTTCCTATACCAGCTCAGTTATCCAGTACTTGTGCACCAGACTACCACTATCAAAACTCGGTACCAAGTGCATCCGGTACTGAATCTCACCTGTCGCAATCCGGTACCAACGGTCGTGGACTGTCGTGATTTGGTACCACCATTCGTGCACTATTTGGATCCAGTACCATCTACCTGTCATGATCCAGTACCAATTCTGGAAGCCGAATGTACCAAGTTTAGTTCCAGATTGTGCCCAAGACAACTGTTGAATGTTTATTGAATCATAAATGTTTTAGCAAGGCTATGTTAGGATAGTTTGTTGTTGCTTCATCCTCATGCACTTCGTGTCATGAGGATGAAGCTTAAAATATGTAACCGAATAATTAAATTTAACAACTGACTGATTTGAAAATTATTTCACCTCCTTGTGTTTCATGACTAAGACTGCTTAAATAGTCATGGCAAGGATGGTGGAAGTAGTAGAGAGTTAGCATAATACAACATGTGAAGTAGCGTTATATATTGCAGAACATATTCTGGGTGAAGATTAATAGAAGGACATCATTTATCTCCATGCCTTGATTGTCTATGATTGAATGTGAGTTGATTTGTTAGCATAGTTTGATTCTATGTTTTGAAGTTTGAGTGAGATTAATGTGTGGGTTGAAAGCAAGTTTACTGTAGACTCCAGTCGCTGACCTATTGAAGTAGCAAGGGCCCACCACCCAACAAAGTTCTGCACCTTTGTAGATTAGTATTAGCATTTTCTTTCAATAGTGTGAATGTTAGATTAGCTGAAGCTTTAATTCCTTCAGATGATAACAGTACAATCTAGACTAGGATTTTAATTATATGATGGCTTAGAGATCTTTACTCACTATGTTTTACATATGCTCTATCTTTATGAATTTGATTTTGTTTCATAGACATGAATGTTGGCAGCAGTAGTCATACATATTTGAAGGAGAAATAGTGAAGTTTACAACAACACATTGTGAACCACAACATACTCAGTATATTGACTATTGAACTACCCATGCTATGTCTTGATGATTGATGTGTGATTTACCTTTCAAAAGTGTGGTTGCATAGTTAATTCTCTGGGTCAGATAATAGAGTTGATCTGTCAGAAGAACTCCATATCATACTTGCATGTGCCATAATGGAGTAGATAGCCTCTCTGTGAAAGACAACCAAAGTGTATTTCGGTTTGCTAGTTTGCTTTGTTTCCAGCATACATAATCTAGAATAGTTCTATACTCATGACATTAGAATTACCTTTCTTACTGGTGTCTTGTAACTCTGTTGATTACGAATCCCAATTGATAATTAATGAGTGCATTATACTAAACATATAAGCAGCACAACACTTAACAACATTCAATTAGCTTTTGGTATATTCAAAGAATGATATCAATGACTTGGTGAAACTTTGGGCTAGATTCAATGAAAATCATAACATCTTTTAGTTCACCTATTATATTATCTTTTGTATTATCTAGTTGGATAATATGTGTGTTACTTTTGGTAGGATTGGTGTTCAAATTTTTACACACTGAGAGAAGAATGACATTTGAGAAAACATCATATTCAACTAAATAGTTGTGTAGGTTTCTGTTATAAATTTTGAAAGTTAACAAAAATGGTGGGACAAATGGATGAGGTTTCTTATCAATAGATACTATGCTTAAATTAGACTTCTTGATTTCCCCAGAGGTGACTTTGCTAGTGCTTAGATTGAGGTTTATCATAGGTTTGTCATATTCCTTCAAAGCTTGTAGAAAAAGGTCTTTTTATTGTATAATTATGCATAAATGCATCATATAAATACTTTATTTTAAATTTTTAAGATCCTCTACCACGTTATATTATTGTTTTGATGTTTCCTAAGTCTGAAATTTTGGGGCAGAGCTAAGTATCATAGGTGGTTGAGTCGAAGAAGTGGTTCTTTGAGGCCTTTTTTGAGCTTATTCTATGATAGGTTGATTTTGTGTGATAGGTTCCTTGCTCCTTGTTTGGACTGCTAATATTTCAAGTGGTTCTTCTTATTCAGTGGGATTGACAAGAGATGATGTATGATTGATATCCTACAACACCATAAATTTTTACTTAGGTGGCTCACTAACCTCATTTTCTATGACATTTGATATTTGATCATTGGGTTTTTTGGTCAATATACAACCATCCAAGGAATGATTTGATAATAAATTCATGGTGGTCACCCATTGGGGGCAATGTTTCTCTGAATGGTTTTCTTGATGATAATTGCAAAAGGAATTGGAGGCTACTTCACCTAAGTCAATGTTTAAGTTGGCCAGGGGAGTCTCAAGAGTCTTGTAAGGTGGTGGATTTTTAAATAAAGGTTCATAAGGCCTAGGGTTTCATCTACCTTCCCTTGCATTCCTCTTCATGTCTATGATCTCGTTAGATAACTTTTTAACTATTCTTTGTAGGTTTTCCATATCTGCATTGCCCATCTGTTATCGAACTAATTGGTAGGTGTGGACAATAACAAATCTCCCTAGATCCACCTAGATCTAGAACAAACCAGGACAGGACACGACTCTTTCCCTAAGTTGTAATCACTGAATCTACTAATGAGAAGGAATAAATGACATACCTTTATATCACTTCCTCAGGTCTCTATTGTTCCCTCTTCGCTCCAGTGCTCTCGTGAAGTCAAGTCTGAGACAACACAAACCAACCAAAGTGAAGATAGCAAAATATATTCAACGTCAACTTATGCATATGATCAAGGAATTACACAATAAAGTAAGAGTGACTTTATGGGAAAGGGACATGCCATTGTATCATATTAATTTAAAGTAGAAGATACAACCTGATCGTCTTAATGTTGCAAGCTTCCTTTCAGTGACCCTTGGTTCCAACACACACACTTGCTCTATACTTGCATGAAGAAGATTCAATTCATCTTGAGAGACCAAATAGAGCCTTCAAGCTTATGTCAAAGCAGGGTTCTTCACACAATTCTTTCACCAATTCTTCATTCAATCTTGCTTAACCTTTTCCAAGAGAAACCTTTCAATATATAGGAGAAGGAGAGATGGTTACATGGATGAGGATGATCCCATCAAATCTGAGAAGTTAATAAAATGACAACCATACGAATGCCAACTCATTTTCTAGAAGATTCCCTTCTAGAACCCTTGAGACCTCTTCTCCTTTCCAAGCTTAAAAATAGGTTTTCACCCTGTGTATGGAGCAAACTACGAGAATTTCACACCCTAAGTGTGGGTGTCCTACGAGAATGAGGGATTCTCGCACCCTAGGCCATAGGCAGCCTGTGAACTCACCTCAAAAATATGTTTTTGGACAGAGACAAGAGCCACTTTTTCTCAGGCAAAAATTCCTTGTTGGGAGCCTGAATACATCGCTGTTGAGACATCACCATAGTGACCAAAATCATGTGTAACAGAATTCCCCCCAAAGTATGAGGCCAAAATTTGTGACAGTCGAAATACTTTGTAAACTGTGTGTGTGTGTCAGAAACCAGGAGTGCACCTAATCGGAAACCTGGAAACAACCAAGCATATGAAGAATATAATACCAGTTCTAAGGTAGGCATTCCCATACTTAGATCACAGACGGATGACATCATGAACATAGGTCATGGCCACCAATCATACACTGTGGATCCATGCCATCAAAAATACTGCATAGCCACCAGGAATACACTGTGGATCTATGCGAGAAGACTCGAATTAAGACGACATAGCCACATGACATACAAAGTGGATCTATGTGTCGATGCAAATCATACATACTCCATCGCAGCCTGGATCAAAAGATGGGACCCAGGGTCTTCAATCCCGTCACCCGAAATTACGAATCTAGCCATGTGATTACATGTGCTGAAGTCGAACATGGTAGAAACCACTTGATTACAGGTCGTTGATGAAACCGTTAACAAGTGTGATGAAAATCACCGTTAATGTCAATGACTCCCAAGGTACACTAGTAAAATCCAACGAATGTGAATAGATGAGCTGAGGTCGAACATTCGACGAAATCTCTCGATCAGGGGTCAATAATGAAAACCCACTGTCGAAAGTGAGGAAACCTATCATTGAGGCATGCAAGTTCCATGGTACCAAATAATTTCTAAGTCTCGTTTTCGAATAATGAGTTGGAGTCGACGGAACAAGACGCATCACAGGAGGGCCTTGATGTATCCCCCATCAATGACACAAAACAAGTAACAAATTTTGAAGGTGAAACAGAGTATGAATATAGATTGAAATGGACACAGGGAAGGCCGACTTGGTAAGAATAGACAACTGTATATGGCCGACTAGTTTGGATGAACTTCTCTTGAACATATGAATGACACGACCAAGGACTTGGCAGCACTAACTCAGAGACAACCCAGGATATGACCTTGTAGCAAGTCGAATGAGAGACAAATGGATTTCCCAAACTGGCTTCAAATAATGAATAGGGGGTGTCATGTTCAAGAGCGACACTTACTGCCATTAATATGAATATGAAAACACATCCCTTTCCTAAATTTTCCCCCACCATTTCTCGCGAGTACCTCTTTATTTTTACGCAAGCTTGAGGAGGATAACATATGCTTGTTGATGTAAGCTCATCCTTTGCATGAGTCCCCTAAAGTATGTTTAACGAACCCTAGGAAGGAGTGTTTCGGTCCCATTACGGGTCTTTCAATGTTTGTTTAACGAGTCAAAAGATAGAAAACTCGAGGGTTTTTCATGTTTTTAGAGTCTGAAAAACACTTAAAGAGAACTCTCTCAGTTTCTTTTTCGTAAAATAGTTTGACAGGACCAAAAAAGTGATAAAATATTTCCCATCGAACGTTTTGTTCAGATACTTTTACGAGTTTGAAAAGAACAAGGTCACTTGTCAATCTTTTCATTTTTATGGAGTGTGAAAAGAGCTTAAAGGATACTCCTTTGTGTTCGTCATTTTCGTGTTACCATGATGAGCATGAAAAGATGAGAAAAGTATACTCGGTTACGTTCTCATGTATTTTCGAGCGTGAGAACGAACGAAGATTGAGCTCGAGGTTTTTCTAAAAATCATAAAAAGCAGTCGTACATGCGACAAAAAGGGAAAAACATCCATACTCCTTCTCATGGATTTCAAAGTCACTATATCTGCAAACATTCACACTCATAGGACTATTAGGCATTAGGTTTGATGGGAAAAACAATATAAAAAATCAACAAGAATGGAAAAAAGTAAATAAATAAGGGTAAAAAGGGATTTTACCATTTTCATTGTGATTTTGCCAAGAACTTTGCCCAAAAAAACTCTTTTTCCCCCAAATTTTGTCGCTCGATCGTGGGAGGCACAAGTGACCATTTGGTGAACCGTCTCCGTCAACGAGGTAAGCTCTTGATATTCTACCTTTTCCATGGTTTAGTTTTTGTTTTCATTGGAAATTTTCAAGGTTTTGGGTTCATTTTAGGGCCAAAACTTGCACCCGAGCATTCTCATAGGCTAGCCATACGGGACCTGCGAGAATGCATGATTCTCACAGGCGGCCTTAAGGGAACCTACAAGAATCTCACACTGTGCTAAAGGGGCACCTGCGGGGGCCGAAAAATGAAATTTCAATTTGATTTTTTCTCAATAAAAAATATGCCAAGGTTTGAAATGAGTTGTTGACCCTTTTCTTATGGTTCTTGTGCATGCATTTGACCATCATGATGTTGGAGTGGTGAGAAATATAACATGAGGAGGAGGATGCTATTGTCGAGAATGACCCGGGCACCATTCCTGCCCTCCGAGACTGTGGGCTCTTGAAATTCTTCTGGATTTTGGGCATGAGGGCCCAAATCAGGTTGTTGGAGTACCTAGTTCATATGTGGGACGTGGACCATAAATTGTTTCATGTGGGAGTCCACACCTTGACCCTAGATATCAAGGATATCTACTTCCTAACAGGTTTATCATGGCATGGGTACCATGCCAGCTTGACCGGTAGTCGAGGTGGCGGACTCCCTATGAGTGAGTATTGTCACTAGTACTATGTCCCATAGGCAGAAAGAAGCAAAGGCAAGGTGGCTATTTGGGGGGTCCAATATTTGACCCTGCGAACCATTTTTTCACTATAGCATGCATGGTCGAGAGTGCAACTCCACACATGGCTCTCCAGAGCTACTTCCAATACTCCATAGAGTGCACAGAGTCACGATTCTTCAACTGGTCAGATGCAGTTCTCCGTAGTATGAAGAGGCAATTGACAAAATGCAGGAAGGGCGAACTGAAGCAGCTTGGGTACGGATCACTTTTGGTGTCCTTCTTTCTTGAGAGGGTCCCATTGCTAAGATTACAGGTTGAGTGGGGTCTACCATCCCCACAGGATCCGAGGATGCTGAGGTGGTGCAACCTCATGGCCTGACATGTAGCTAGGCGCATCATAAAATACAATGATTCATTCTTTGACTGGTTGCGGCCACAGATGTTGATGGTTGATGACTACGCCTACGCTGGATTGGACTTTCGAGGGGATCCGGATTTATCCCTACCTGAGGATTCTCAGTGGGGTGACCTAGGTAAGAAGTACACATTTTTTTCTTTTAAATGTTTTTGTGATTTTTATCATATAAAATGTTTTTATGTTTGTCCAAGAACTAATAAAAAAATCTCTTTTTGATGACACATATGTGGGGCCATTTCGACCTCCAGGCACATATCCTATTTAGTAGCGAGGAGAGGCAGCTCCAGTGGCGCGATGGGATGCTGAAGACTAGTGGAGAAAAACTTGGAGGGGTTGACTACTGACATTCCAGACATGGCTATCGGGGAGATCCCTCGACGTTATCAGTGCCACAACGTGGGCGTGTCAGAGTCTATTAGTCGACTACTTCATAGGGTGGCCCGGGAAGTTGTGTGTTATCGTGAGCGTCACCCATGATGCTATTTTGTAGAAGCTACGAGCTTCATTTTTGAGATTTTGGTCCTTGGATAGAAACTTTTTGTAAAAAAAATTTGATCATTATATACATATATACGGCTTCTACCGGATTATCTTGTGTTGTGTGATACATGTGATATGATTGGTTTATAAATGGCCCAAATGTCTGTCTAATATATAGTTAGCTAATGCATCAGTCAATGTATTTAGACATCTAGGAATGTGTTGATACTCAATATAATCAAAATAACATTCCAAGAGGTGAATTCGTAAATATACCTGTAATAAAGTAGGACTTCAAATAGCATAGACATTCCTTAACTATAGAACTACTAGCTGTGAATCGAGTCGTATAACCAAGTGACAGATACCGAGCGAAATAGCATCAATCAACAATTCGATAACGATGCTATACTCCGCAATATTGTTGGTCGCACGGTTGAGACACACAGCTCGTAGAGTGACAAGTTCATTTGTAGGGGCGTAAATTGCCCAAGCAGCAGAAGCAAGGTTATGAGTACTATGGCTAGCGCCATCAGCGAAGCCAATGTGGGGTAGCAAAAACTCCAACATATAGAAACCAAACACAACATAACATGAGCAGTCGAGGGCAGAGACCAGATAACGAAAAAGCATACTACAGTAACACACAAGAAGTATGATACAATAAAATACAAGTACTCATGCACAGGTGACCTTAGGCATAGTACTTCTTTAAGTACAACCCATTTCTGGGTTCACTCAAAGGGATACCATCGTAATCTACTAACTCATAAGCTCATTTCTCCAAAACTCATCTAACGATATAAGTACCTCGCCACATAGCTTCGAAATTTCCTACTCCTAGCATATCTCGATCTTGTTTGTAAAGGAGAACCAGATCACCTTCGGAGAAAACACGAGGATTGACATGTTTGTCATATTGGGCTTTGACGCATTTCTTCTGGGTTTCTATGAATAGGGTGACATCGCGACGAGTTTCGTCTAATCGCATGAGATACAACATACGTTCTTCTTCCGTAGAAGTGTTTGGGAGGAGTTCGACGGCTAGTTTTAGGGAGGGTATCTCACATTCAATCGGTAGGATGGATTCTAGACCATAGACTAATCGGAATGGTGTAAACCCGGTAGCAGACTTAACGGATGTTCGGTAAGCCCACAATGCTGAAAACAATATCATGTGCCAACTCATTTTGTGAATCCCTATCATTTATTGAAGCATGGTCATGAGGACTTTGTTAATTGCTTCGACTTGGCCATTGGCTTGTGGGTAATAGGGTGTTGAGTTTTCATGGCGAAGACCCAACTTTTCAGTGATTTTGGACATCATGAAGTTTCTAAAGTGGATACAGAGATCGATGATGATAGCCTGAGGAACACCAAAACGAGCTATGATATGATTGAATATGAATAATATTGCGGTCTTTCCAATGTTGTCGAATGTCGGCATCGCCTCGGCCCATTTCGTAAAATAGTCTATGGCTACAATAATGTATCCATGCCCCCCGGCCAAGCAAGGGTGACATGTCATGAAATCGATACCCCATTTCACAAAAGGACCTACGAAGACCACAGGGTGAAGAGGCGCAGGATGTGACTGTATTTTATGGTTGTAGGTCTGGCAAGCGTGGCATTTTTGGACGACAATTATACAATCATTAAATAAAGAAGGCCAAAAATACCATGCTCGCAAGATCTTCTAGGCAGTAGCATACCTAGACATATGACCACCACAGGCTCCAGAATGGCAGTCATTTAAGGCTTTCTCGGCTTCATCAAATGTGAGGCAGTGTCGAAAAACCGAGTCAATCCCACGATGAAAAAGAGTATCACCGAGGATAATATACTGACGGGCTTGGTATCATATTCGATGGTGGTCAGTACTAGACAAATTGGGCCAGAAAGTCTGGGTTTGGAGATATATGATGATATCTCCATACCAAAGATCATTGGAACTAATCAGGAAAAGGGATTCATCAGGTAATGAATCGGCTGCTACATTTTCCATCTCAGAGTAGGGAAAGTCGCATATCAACTCGGAAAACACTAAGGATTTCTTGGACTTAGCGCGTTTGAATTCTAAGTAAAACTCCTAGAGTATCACGATCCATTTGGAGTATTTTCCCCCTAGCAGTTGATGTGTGAGAATGTGCTTCATAGGGTTGTAGTTGGAAATTATTGTAGTCTTGCGAGAGAGGATAGAGTGCCAGAAACGTTGAACTACTTGGACGGCTGCCAAGGCCACTTTTTCAACATGTAAATACTTGGTTTCGGTAGGCGTTAGACTTCGAATCAAGTAATATATGACATGTTCTTCATGAGAATCATCCTCCTGGATGAGAACCATAGTGATGGTGTAATCCAAGGTTGCGAGGTAGAGGAAATAATCGCGACTATAATCAGGTGGGAAGAGAAGCGAGGTACGTGTCAGGGACAGTTTCAAAGCTTCGAAATATTTGTTGGAAGTGGTATCCCATATGAACTCAAACCCCTTTTTCAGTAGTCGAGTAAATCCAAGAGTTAGCTCGACATAGTTTGGGATGAAACAACGAAGAAAGTTTTCTTTCCCTTGCAAACTTTATAACTGGCGAAGCGAAGTAGGAGGGAGATTGAGAATCTCCTCGACCTTCAAAGGATCTACCCTGATCCCTTGACGTGAAACAATAAAGCCTAGAAGTCGGTCGGATTCTACATAGAAAACACATTTGTGAGGATTCAAGCATATATGGTAAAACCGACATCAAAGGAAAATGGCTCAGAGGTGTATTGGATGATCGACACGGCACATGGAATGAGCAGGTAAGTCGTCTAGATATGGCTACATGATGTGCTTGATATCATGGAAGGCATAAGACATAGCGCGTTGAAAAGTTGCGCCGGAATTTTTTAGATTGAAAGGAAGTTTTCGATAGGCAAAAGTGCCCCAAGGACAAATAAAAGCGGTTTTGTGTTGGTCCTCGAGAACAATATTGATTTGATTATATCCGGAGAAACCATCCATCAGAGAGAAGATTTCACTTCCAGCATAATCGTCGATGATCTTGTCGACGAAGGGGGTAGGAAAGTTGTCTTTAGGATATGCTTTGTTAATATCCCTATAATCAACACACACACAGATTGTGCCTTGTTTCTTGTCGATCAGGACAAGATTGGAAACCCAGTCAGTGAGAGCCACCAGGTAAATAAAGCGGGCTTTGAGGAGTTTCTCGACTTCAAGCTTCATAGCGGCCACTTTACGTGGGTGGACCAGACGAAGGAATTTCCAGATGGGTTTAGCGTCTAGGTATGTCTTAATCTCATGTATCACAATGTCAGGGTCAATACCCATCATTTCTTCATAGCTCCACGTGAAGACATCACGAAATTCTTTGAAAAGTGACTTGTAGGTGATGATTTCATCAGGGGAACACAAAGCTTTGATATGCACATTTTTGACAATTCCAGGTTTTATGGATATGTCGAGGGGAATGGTGGGTGAGATATTGCTTAAGTTCCCTTTGGAAAACACATCGTGTGTAGACTCAGGAATGGTGGAAATGACGACAACGATCGACGGGGTCGAGATCCATTGGTAGCTCTCGATGGTGTGTTGTTCCAGGAAGAGGATGGAGTGATGATGTCCATCGTCCCAGGGGGTGTCGGCCCCTTGAGGAGTGGGTGGTTTCATGGCCCCTTGAAGGAACTTATTAACCTTGGCTCGTCGTGGAAAATCCTTAGTGTAATGATCATCGCCACAGATAAGACAAGGGTATCGAGGTTTGCGCTTATCCCTATTGTCAATAGGTGTTGTTCTGGTTCTTTCTGCTTGTGAATTGTTTTTGTCCTCCTTATTCTTACCCTTTCCCTTTCTGGATTTTTTTTTTATCGGCGGGGGTAGATTGAACATCATTTACCTCAGAAGTCTTACCGATGGGAGGGGTAGGAGACGAAGCATTTTGAACATTAGAAGAAATGGTTTTCGGGGTGTTGCTAGAGGTTTGGACAGAATGAGGTTGGGCATGGAAAGTTCCAATCACACCGTCAGCTGCATGAGAAGCAACAGGAGTAGTTGAAGTGGTGGAAGTAGAAGGACGAGGCACATCAAGGAGTAAGTCATAAAGAGTACTTGTTTGTGAGTAAACGAGTTCAAGGTATTGAGCACAACTAATGGCCTATTCTTCCATGAAAACTCCACCCATGGAAATGTCACGACCGATGTCATTCACAAATGATTTTGTGAACCACTCTGCTAGCAACTGATCAGGAAGTTTGAGTTTGATGAGACGTCATCTCCATCGCCACTCATGAATGTCATCGGAGATATGAGTGGCTTTGGTTTGTTTAAAAGAACTCAAAATGTCGGTCCCTATTTCATAGCGGATCGGTAACTGGTAGTGGGTGAGGAAAGCCATAGCGAGGGTGTTGAAGTCGGTGAAGAAACCTTGTGGTAATTCTATATACCACTTCGCGGTGGAGCCCGTGAGGGTTCGCTGAAAAAGGCGTAAACGAATAGAGTCATCCATCAAGGAGTTGGATGAGAACCAAAGGTGAAAAGTCATTACGTGATTGTTCGGGTCCTCTCCTGGTTTGCCATGGAATTTAGGGATGTCAGATGGTAGTTTGGTCGGTATGGCGGGCCATTGGCGAGAGTGACAGATCAGATCATTTAAAATCCTCGACAGATCTGGGAGGTCCAAGGTGGCTAAGAAAGGTAACTGTCTATTCACATGAGGGTACTGGTGACTTTGGGGAGGGAGTCCCATCGGCAAACCAGTGGGACCATAAGCAGTCTGCATGTAATACAAAGATCTAGGCAGACTCGGTGGTTGTTGTGGAGGCAAGTAACTCATAGGGTTATACCCTTGAATGGGGGCGTGGGGTTGAGCATTCGAGCCCCAAATAGGATTAGACATACTTGGATAGGGTTGGCCTGTACCAGGGGGTATGATGGAGCTAGCCAAAATTTGTTGCCCCCCAGTTGATTGAGGATTATGTTAGATCAGATGGTTCCAATACTAGGCCAAGGATGGAGGTATGTTTTTTCCATAGGGTGGGGTCGGTGGGGGTTTCCCTCCAATTGGGGGTTGTGTCCCAATTGGGATTTTTCCTGCAAGGAGGGGTTGAGTTAGGCCTCCTTGGTGAAATTGTCCACCAACAGGAATCTGGTAATTTGGTGTGAACGACAGAATGGTGCCACTAGGATCAGTGCCTCCGATAAAATATGGAAGAGGTCCTCTGAAAGGAGGCGGAGGAAGTGTCAAAATGAAACCGGGGGGATGGTGCCCAGAAGGAGTGGAACTGCTAGGAGTCCCAGATGAGATTTGTGCGGGAGTGGGAATAGAGGCATTCAATGCATGGTATCTGGGTGGAAGTGTGGGGGTGACTCTAGGTGAAAGAAGTGTGCCATTGGGGACTTGGCTAGCCACGGTAATATCAGTGTGAGGACTCGTAGTATCTGTGTAATGGACCATTTGTAAAGGGAGAGTCATGATGTGGTCATCTCGCGGAGCTTCTATACCAGGAAAATAATAAGCAGTAGTAAATGGTACTGCGTCGGGATCAGATGTTTCGGGTAGCTCAGGTGAGACAGTGATATCAATGCATGCTCCTGAACCAAAGAGGTCCCATCTAAAAATGTCGATAACCCAAAAAGGATCTTGACCCTCAGGTCCTAGGTAAGGTCCAGTTGGTGATCCAGAAGACTGAACAACTAGTTCTTCAGAAGAATTCAGTCTCATAATACGTCTCTCAGAGTTGGGGTGAAGTCGAAAGTCCTCTCGAGAATTATAAATTTGGAATTGTTCTAGAGAGTCGGTTCTTTCCACTTGTGGAGTGGTGACGTCTTGGAATTCACTCTGTTGAGGAGAGCCCTCCGGTGAGTTAGTAGGAAAGGGTTGAGAACCTTCCATATTTTCTGGGGGTAAGCCTTGCATTCTACGTGAACGACGTGGAGGGTCAACTGTGAACGAGTTAAAAAACTTACGAAGGAAATTCTATGGTCAACTTGGGAAAACTAACAGCATACGCTAGTAAAATATCTAGGAAGAAAAACCAAGAAAACAAGACCTTCTAATTCCGAAGTCACTAGTTGGTGATGAAATCCAACGTCGCAACGATGAGACAAGAAGGGGCTGGGCTAGAGTGGAAAATTTACATTGACGACCTACTTAAAAAACTTACACCCTGGTGCAATCTCTCACACATAATCGTGGCTATACCCTCCAAGGAGCCTGAGTGAGTTTGGCCAAGGTCGATTCTAGGTACCGTGGAGACTTGCCCCTTCACAGTCACCTTGTGAAAGACCCTAAGAAGATAGGCCACTAAGGTTACCACCAACAACAATAAAGCCTTGGGGGATAGTCGAAAATTTGAAGCACACGCAAGGGCAAGGTATCTAGCCCGAAATCAGCATGAGAGGCTTCCACTCATCATTGTGGGTATACCTTCAAGTGACCCCCGTAATATGTGCAATCTCTACACTGATATCAACAAAGCAGGGTGAGTAACTCTGTCAATATCAATGCGACCTCGGGTTTAACCCTTGTGTGAGACGAGCTTCCCAGGACAAAATGTTGAAAATGGAATTTGACACTCCTTACCACAAGATGCTATTGTTTGTTTTGTGCTTTGGAGAGTGTATCTCTCTACCTATTCCAAAGCTCTAGCCTAGCTAATGTTGGTGTAATAGAGTCCTAGAAAAGAGTTACTAGTTAAATTTTAAAAATTGTGCAATATTATTAAAGATTGTTTTTACTCAAAGGAGACGGAAATGAAACCGATGTTGTGTGAGACTCTGACCCAACAATGCATAGATAGGAATGGAAGATACCAATTTTATGTTCGATGAATCCTGTTTACAGGAGGGAAAGAGGAGTTTTCTGGAAAAATCTTGAACTACAATATACAATCTTCTTTGAAATGCAATATCAACAAATCATGAACAATGCCAATTCTCTATTCGTTCTATTTCAACAATTGAATACTGATATTTTTGAAATAAAAAATTGCTTAAAAAGAAAAATGTTTTTTAAATTTTCAATAAAAATCACACAATAGTGGTGGAACTAAAAAAAAACAGCAACTAATGAAAAGCAATATACAAAAAAAACCCAAACCAATCTTTCAATTAAGACAAAAATAACAAGCAGACAAGACTAGTCTTTTCAAATGCATAAGGGCAACAAATTTCCAAGTAATGAGCAATTGAGAAAGACAATTAATCCCAACTTTTAAATTGATCACCGGCTCCCAACCAAACAAGTACTTACATTACAGAACCAGAGATTATATCCTTGTTAAGAAAAATTCAACAGATAACAGTTGAGAAAAATGAACAAGAAGAGATTTCAATTTTCGAAGACTAATCATTCACAAAATCCAAAGTCAAGAAACAATCAATCACTGGAAAAAGAAGTTCTTTTTAGACACACATACAAATCTGGGCATCTGAGGATACAAAAAAACCTTAATCCCAAAATTTTGCAAATGGGTTCGCAGGCAGGCAGTGGTGTACAGTGTAAGAATCAAAGATTCTCGCAGGCTGGACACAAGCAGAGTGCGAGAAGTTTGTATTGAACTGAACAGTAGGGTGCGAACTCTAGTGGTTCTCATAGGCTACAGAAGGGTGCAGTGCGAGAAGTCCTGAAACTAAGCAAAGTTTGGAAAAAAGACAAAATATTGAAGGAACTTCTGGAGCCAGAGAGTCTGTCAGGGTCTCCTCAAGACTCAAAGATTGATAGAAATGAAATATGGTAAGGTAAGAGAAAATGGCCAAGGAAAAACCACCAAAAACCACTAAAAAATGGGTTTCATCCCCAGTGGAGTCACCAATTTTGTTATTAGACTAATCGGTAGGTGTGGACACTAACATATCTCCCTAGATCCACCTGGATCTAGAACAAAACAGGACAGGACATGACTCTTTCCCTAAATTGTAATCATTGAATCTACTAATAGGAAGGAATACATGGCATACCTTTATATCACTTCCTTAGGTCTCTGTTGTTCCCGCTTCGCTTCGGTGCTCTCTTGAAGTCAAGTCCGAGACAACACAAACCAACCAAAGTGAAGATAGCAAAATGTATTCAACGTCAACTTATGCATATGATCAAGGAATTACACAATAAAGTAAGAGTGACTTTATGGGAAAGGGACATGCTGCTGTATCATATTAATTGAAAGTAGAAGATACAACCTGATCGCCTTGATGTTGCAAGCTTCCTTTCAGTGACCCTTGGTTCCAACACACACACTTTCTCTGTACTTACATGAAGAAGATCCAGTTCCTCTTGATAGACCAAATAGAGCCTTCAAGCTTCTGTCAAAGAAGGGTTCTTCACACAATTCTTTCACCAATTCTTCATTCAATCTTTCTTAACCTTTTCCAAGAGAAACCTTTCAATATATAGGAGAAGGAGAGATGGTTACATGGATGAGGATGATCCCATCAAATCTGAGAAGTCAGTAAAATGACAACCATATGAATGCCAACTCATTTTCTAGAAGATTCCCTTCTAGAACCCTCGAGACCTCTTCTCCTTTCCAAGCTTAAAAACAGGTTCACACCCTATGTATGGAGAAAACTGTGAGAAGTTCACACCCTAAGTGTGGGTGTCCTGTGAGAATGAGGGATTCTTGCACCCTAGGACATAGACAACCTGCGAACTCACCTCAAAAATATGTTTTTGGAAGGAGACAAGAGCCACTTTTTCTTAGGCAAAAAGTCCTTGTTGGGAGCCTGAATACATCACTGTTGAGACATCACCACAGTGAAAAAAATCACGTGTAACACCATCTTAGAACTTTTCTCGAGTTTTTTACCTGGTGATCATGTCAACAAAAGTCCTCTTCTAGGTGGTTTTTTGGTTTCCTTATTCACTGGATAAATTTTATTTTCCTTCCATCCCTTCAGCTAAAACTCAAAAAATTTGGCCTCCTCAAAGTTCTCAGCTAGAGTCAGTTTATAATCCCTCTTGATAAACATGGAAATAGAAGTTGGTAGTGCATTTTCATATACCTCAATTTGTATCTCTTGGTTGGGATTAGCATCAAGAATACATTTATTGAGGATAGTTGTGAACCTTTGGTTTAATTCTTTGACCTTTTTTTTGGGTCCTATGGTGGCATCAAAGATTTCATCTATCAAGGCTCCTATTGTCATTTCCTCAGTGAATTTATCAAGAAAAACCTTTTGAAATTTGGTCCAACTGATTATGGAACCAACTGGGAGGTTAAAGTACAAGGTCAAGGATGAATTCTCAAAAGTGTGTGGGAAAATTATACATAAAACTTGTTTTTTTTCTACTTTCATCAACCTTATTGCTAGTATGAATTTATTAATGTGGTCTTCAGGGAACCCAAAGGTTTTAGGATCAAAATTGGGAAGAATATTCTTTGGGTTCCTGGGTAAGTGGTGCAACCACCCTGGTATGGCCAAGGCATCCCTAGACAACCAGGCATGGTTGTTTGTAGGTTGATCATTTCACTCTGGGAAGTCTTCATTATTATCCCTCAAGTTGTTTGATTTATTTTTTAATTTGTCTGAATTGGAACCAACTTATTCATTTTCGTAATGATCAAGTTCAAAGTAGGTACTTGTTGGTGGGGTAACAACTAGAGTTTGAGGAATAAAATGGAGGGGATGACTTATTTCATTCAAGGAGAAATATACCAATTCCACAATTGTATGGACAAAAGTTTGATAAGGAGTGTCTAGAAATAGTGTGGAATTTTTCTTTCTTTGAGGTAAGAAAGTAGCTAATGGAAATGATTTGATATATCGGGAATAATCTATAGTAATCATCCTAAACACATTAATTTATTAGTGGGGGATCACATAGGGTATTTCTTGGTGAAGTTATGTATCATCTTCAACATGTGGTGAACCATTGGTGTTGGGGGTACCTCTATGACAAGGATATATTGAGAAGGACTATGCATGCATGTGGGTTATTTTTAATCTATACACTATTCGAGATATATTTCTATTAGAAAAAGTATTCTCACTAGCCATGCATTTGTTCAGGACCTCCTTCTACTGCAAATTCTATTGAGGGCTCTAAAATCCCTTTAACTCAATAGCATGAATCATGCCCAGAGACAAGGACTTATTAGATTCTTCTCTTTTTAAAGTAGTGTGATTCTCCAGATTAATAGTCCAACAAGTTTCGATGGGATTTAAATATTTTTTTCAAAAGTTTCCTTTATAATTGTGTATCTCTTTTTGAATTTTTTTTCTTTAATATTCAAACATGATAGAATTATAAATAACCTACATGACTAAATCTAAAGGAAATAGGGCCCAGGATAAGTTCCAACCAGCGGTATGTAAAAAATACATGAGCCTAACTAATATCAACAATAATGCTTTCATTAGTCAAGTTACTAGTATTGTTTAAGAAAGAAAGAAACAATTACACACAATCACATGTAAAGACAAATGAACCAGAATTAATTCTACATATTGTTTGCATGTAATACATTAAATAACAACAAATATGAACCAACATTTATTTAGCAACCATAATAATTCAAGGTAACTTATCATAATCATAATCTTACTAAAATTATTGTAGCTAATAATTGTTTGCATAACAATCGATTGATCAAGTTTTATCCACAAGATTGGTAGAAATTTGTCTTCGAATCTGTATGAGCTTAAATATTAAACTTCAATATTATTCTCTTTCTAACTCTCCATTTATTACAAAAATCATCGACCATTCAAAATGAGGTCGATGTCTTTACTCATAAAATATAGACATACTAGAAATAGCTTAAAAGTTCACTTAAAGTAAAGACACAAATTAAAAGAGTGGACTCATCCATGTGTAAGCTCCTAGTATACTTCCCATCATCTCAACATGTTTGCTTGATCGTATTCGAACCATTGGGAAAAATATCTTCAAAGGTATGGAGGTATGGAAATCAATGTTTTTCCATTGGTGTGCTAAGCTCATATTTAATCTCCATTAATCAATGTTTGAACCGACTTATCTTGGAACTCAAGCACTGCAAGACTGTCGATGCTCCTATCGGGCCATTGATGATCCTTCTCACTTGTCCCTTTTCCAAATTTTAAATTTCAAGAACATCGGCTTCAAACTATCGATCATATTACTCAAGATTCTTGACTATGTTGTTGAGGTCTACAAATTCTTCGGGCATACCAAATTTAGGGACTCAAGTATCTTTCATCGTCTAGTTTATCTTTTCCCAATTTCATAGACAGTCCTCCCATCCATCCTACATCTTTTGTTGTGGTTCTTCCACTAGTTATTTCGAATACTATGCTTCCTTTTGGAATATTTCTCATATTGGCATATCCAGTAGTACCAATAGAAATTGTTGGCGCACTAGTAGCACCAAAAGCTGCAAAGCCTAAAACTAGGAAAGCATCATGATTCCATGTTCCTCTTCACCCCAACCCTTCTAGATTTATCTGATATATTCGATATATGATAGATATTTATGTGATCTCTTGGACTATATCATCATGTCTTTTTGTACTATAAGGCCCAACAAAGTCTCCTCTTGATAGCACACAACCTGAGCCATAAAGACTCCTCTTTTCAATTTAAGTTAGTTGTAAACTTATTTGAACTCAATCCTTATGAACACGATTTCTCAAGTGGTTTCTTGATAATATTCAACTTGATGTTTGAGATGCACAAGTTATGACATCATGGACTCTAATTCCTACTCGTCTTCTCTCACCATGTCTAGTATCACTAGATATATCCCTTACAACTCCTAGAAATTCACTTTCTTCGGAATATCTAGCATCTAATAAGGTTTCTTCTGTAGTAATCATAACAACACTATCCATAGTAAGAATCATCCTCTTTCTCGTTCTCTTAATCACCACCTGAATCTTTCTATCATATGTTATATCTTGGACATTTACCCTCTCATCTACAAGTTCTGGAATTGCTTGGTCACCCAAGAAGAGGGTATTTCCTAGACTACCTAGAGTGTGAAAGTGTTCAAAGGTTGGCTACTTACCTTAATCTATTGTCAGTATCTGGTTACTGATGTTTCCCTCATATTTGCCTGTACAATTCTTTTGGTCTGAGGTTGTACAAGTTTTCCTAGGACTTCCTATTGGTTTGGTCTCTGCATATTTAATAATTTATTCTATTTGCTAGGTGTCACTAGTACCTTTGGTAACATATTTTGTTGCTTCCACTGATGGTGATGTCATGCCTTTGGGGGAAGAAGGATTTGGTGACACTGTTGTAAATTTTCTAGTCTCTTTGTCAACATTTTTCTCTTCATTCTCCTAACGTCTAAGTGTGTCATCTCCAAGTTTATCTATAGAATTTGAGATTTATTCACTCCCTCCTCTCTATGTGGTTTTTTCTTGTTATTTTTCTCTTTTGTTATCGTACTAATTGTCCTCTTCTTCATTCGAGGTATTTTCCTCTAGGATTGACCCTTCCCTATTACCTTCATATTTATTTTCTTTGTCTTCTTGGGTTCCTTACCCATCGTATTGAGGCTATGAATATTTTTCCAAGGGAGTGGTGACATTCTTAGTTGTATCCAAACTGTTATCACTGAAATTTCGTCTACACATGGAGACAAGAACTCCACATCATCAAAACAGCAATGAAGTCATTCATGGCACTGAATTAAGTTCACAGCATTCCAGAAGGGTCAAAAACTATACCAAGTAACCAAAAATTGAAGGGCGCTTTACAACAGCTTGATGCACGCGCATATGCGCGGGACAAAAACGTGTTATCAGCGCATGCGCACCCCGACGCGCGCCTGTCAACACAAAAACCCGTGCATCTGCTAATACGGCGCATTAATTGCATAAGTCGGCCTCCCGACCGCCTATGGACCGGCCCCCGAGATGATTTGACCCTCGAATCAGGGTCGGCTCTACAAATTCGATGAATTAAATGACCTAAGTGAACCCTAAACAGGTCCGTGTTCACACCGGAAGTTGGTTACGTGACCGCCTGGAAAAATGCTATAAATAGCCGTGAAGACTCACTGTTTCAGCAGAGAATTCAAGGCATTGTTACGTTGTCCATATGATTCAGAGCTCAGCCTTTGACAAACAATTCATCAGCAGTTTAACTCAGAGTTCTTTCATCACTCAGTTCAGTTCTATTCATTTTGTAAGGAAAGCATCGTGTTGAGGGCCCCAAAGGACCTTCCGCTGGAGGGAGAGGGA
>SNQJ01S0000903.1:334889-369637 GCA_010110895.2 Picea sitchensis | reverse complement strand
CCCTATCTCTGTCTTCAGCGTGTGCTCTGGTTTCGCTAATAGATCAAGCCTGGAACCATTGACGACTCCCTTGTCTTATGTTTGATGTTTTTGTTTATTTTTGTAATGTTATTTGTTTTCAGTTCGTAGTTAGATTATAGTTTGTTTGTTTTTTCTGTTAACACCTTTTGCTCCACAACATCTTGTTCTGCCTTGCCAAGCCCAACAGGGCATGCCAGTGCTCCCATTTTTGCTCACCCGGCGACGATTCGAGCACGAACACAAACCCAGTTCCACATCCATAGGTTGTGATCCCTGGGGTGGTTGGGTGTCTTGAAATTATGTATTAGATTCATTGATGATGGGAAATGTTGTAATCATTATAGACTATAATCATATCAACTATTATTAGTTCCAGTACACCTGGGCCAAGTGTAACTGTCAAGGGTTCTACTATTAATCCAAGTCATGATTTCTCTACATGTACCTGCTCCACATTCAACTCTTCATTGTTTCCCTTAGATGAAGTGTCTCTTCAGGGTTTTAGTTCTCCTTCTCCCATATATATCACTAGATTTATCATTGGTGTCCCTAATAATTGAATGGTAGGATATTCTCCATAATCATGAAATAATCTCTTAGCTTCATCTAAGAGCCTTAGCATTTCAAATCGTCTTGTTTCTTGCTCTACATTTTTATTTTCTTCATGTATATCAACACCTTCTATTTTTTCTAACCATTATAATTTTTCATCTCTCAACATGGTCTTGAACTGGGTTAGGTATGGTTTATCTTTCCTTAGTAGGACCTCCTCCCAATCCATATCATTTTCAATGAATATATTTTCTTCCAAACTGTCATGTGCATAACACCAATGAGATATTTCTTGACTAGTGTGCTAGGCCACCAAATTTTTTGGATCATGTTTCCTATACGTACATGTGTAAAACCTATATTCAACCTAGTTTTGAGCTTCATTCTTAGAATGTATTGTGTCTTTTATGAAGTGGTATCCTACATATAACCCATATGGAATGAATGTTCTTTTATTATATTTCCCCAAGGAGGAATTGAAGCCTTGAAAGATAGTCTGGTAACAAATATCCCCCAACACCAATCGATCTAGCACATGAGCTGGCAGTAGGCGTGGGGCCCCAGTGGCTCCGAAAATCCAGAGGTGGGTAATTTTCTCTTCTAGGTACCAATTCCCTACTCTCGATATGACCTTTCTTGCTGCAATGGAAATCCTTGGACAATCTTGTTTAAATATTATGAAACATACCCTAGCTAGTAATTCATCACAAATTTCAACATAAGTCTTCTTGTACCTATTCTCCATAAAATGTTCAAATAGAAATGGATGGGTAATTATGAGATATGCCAACTTAGTCCCCACCATGGAGATACATTTCTAACACATGATGCAACTAATAGGTAGGATGACATGTGACACCCCTTTTCCCCCAACTTGTAATTAATCATTAATTGTGATTACCATGCTATGGCATGTGAACAATGTAAATGTATTATTGTTTAGATTGTCAATAAATGACTATGGGGGTGCAGCCTTGAAATACTCGCCATGATATCACTAGAAAAAAGAGTGAGGAAACTGTAGAGAGGGTTCGTTATGTCAAAATGACCCAATTTCTCCTTGTTGAAATAATAATCCTCATCCTCATCCTGATTCCAATGAAAAAAATCAGTTAATGAAAGAAGGACTGGTGGTTGAATAATCAACTACCCCCATGAATGGAATCATAGAGAGTCTTGCTGAGGAGACAGAAAAATGTTAGCCCAAAGTACCACAGAGTGCAATTTTCATGCAAGCCCAGAATGACCCAAGTTCCTTCTGATAGAAGGAACAAGACAGGTATAGGATCTCCCTGGGGGAAAATGGAGAAGCCGTGCAAGAGAAAGGATACCATTCAAAAAAAGGAAGAGAGTGTGTGAGGCTCTCCAACGGAGAAGAATAACTAAAGAATTAAGTTGTCCTGAAAGAGGGGAGATAACACGAGAACAAATCTCGGAGAGTTTGCAGAAAACATGACCTGATAAGGAATTTGTGAGATTGATGTCGTGGGAGCATATGATAAAACTTGTATAGGTTGTGACAGAGAAATGATCTCTGAGAAAATGAAAAAGTTCCCTAGTGATATCATGGCTTGGCACAAGGGTGGCTAGAGCATTGAGAATGAATGCCTCAGAGCCTTCGGTTGGGTGGAAAGGCGGACACCCATAGTCATTTGGTTGGTGATCGACTATAATAGATAAGTATTTCATATACACTATGTACTAGAATTGGAATGAGTAGTTGGATGTGTGTGCTTATGACAAAAATTTACATTGTATGATTAATATTATAAATTCTTATTATTTTTCAGTGAACCCCTGCATTTGAATGGTTTCTTTTTTCCTCTCCTTAGCGGCAAGATAAATATTAGACATGGCTCTTCGAATGAATTTGGGAATAATTTTATGGTTTCTATGATTGTTTGGAAAATCCTTAAGGTATTTTCCCCAAGGATGGATTTAGTAATGTAAGAATCAGGGCACACTTCACTGGAACACTTCAGTCCTATTGACCCCTCAAATTTACCTTCGTAGGTAACTAAAAGTTCTGTACACAAAGGGTGCTTCCTTCAAACCATTCATACAAGTAACTACGAGCTCATGCCCATGGCCTTAATAAAATGTATCCTGAGAGCTAAGGGTGTAGCCATTAGAACTTATCAAAAAACTCATATGGCCAAGACCATGGAACCCAACTCTATGCCCAATAAGAGCTAAGCCATCAGAGTCTTTGGGCTTCAGGGCTTTGGAGCTCCGAAATGTTGGAATCCTCATAACACCCAGATTGCACCAAAGGTGACCTATAAAACTAGTAACTTGAAGGATGACTGACAAATGACGGTCAGTTAACCGTAATCGTAGGATTCATCCCCTTGTTAAACCCTGATCCACTTCTCGTACATGAAGTAATGTGAGTTGTATATCCGAGGGTACTCAATATATCCCTTGACCATTGGATCTACTCCATGGTCAATCTGTCATTGACCACTTCAGGAGAATAGAGGTGTTATAATAAAAAAACCCTTGAATGTCGAACTCGTGAGGGAACATCAACCATGGATATAAGGATAATTTTGGACCCCTCTCGGTTGTTTGATCGTGGCAATGTACGTATCACATCGAGAGAATGTGGGGGTCCACACATCAATAAACGATGATGCCATGTGTGGTGGTCTTGTGACATAGTAAAGAGATGTCAGTAACCTGAGGCATGTGCCACACATCTTTCCAGCTTGTTTCGGGTTGACAGGTATCCCTCTAGGAGTGGTTGAACACTGGAACCTAGGGAACTTTGAGTTAGAGTCATGATTCATTAATCTAGGGAGTCCATTGAGGACCTCTCCCAACCATCCAATCATTATTCGAATCTCTGGCTAAACCCCACTTTGGGTGATTCAGGATGCAAGGTATGGAATTTCCCCGAACACTGAATTCATAAATCTATGAGGACCACCGATCCAGGGATGCTTCAGGATCTCTCTTGACCATTGGATATATACCATGGTTAACCTGACACTGATAACTCAGGAGAAAAAAGGAAATTACATAGCCAAACCCCCAAAATCTGAATTCATGAAGCAACGAAGGTCATAGATTTGGGGATCTATGTGGACCTGTCCCAACCGTGGGATAAGATGTATTGGGAGGTTGATAGCAAGAGTTTGAAATTTAGAGATCTGGGAGATTTTGTAGGTAGGATAGGTTGGAGGCTTCCAGAGGCTTTCAGTCTGTAGTGACGTGGCACACTGACGTCACCTAGGGTGATGTGGACCCATGTTTATCATGCCATGTGTCACCTTGATTCAAACCTTTTACAGACCTTATATGCCAATTGGAATGTGACACGTGTCACCCATTGATGGGGCCACATGTCATCTCTTCCTTATTCTTCATGTTAACACCTTGACACACTCTCTATGACCTAATAGCTGGTGGAATACCCTGGGGCACTAGGAGTTCGAGACTTTGAAAAACTTGGGAAGCTGGGACGTTGGGGTTAGTTGGTCGAAGGCCCAAACCTACTTTTCCACGTTTCTACATTTAACTTTCCACCACGTATAAGTGTGGAACCTTCGGGAGTTTAGGCTTCAGGAATCCGTAGGATATGAAAATAGAGAAAAGGGCATTCAATGTTGAACGTGGAAATCACTTAATCATATGCGTTAAATGAGGGAGAATTCCAGTCATTGGATTTAACGGTGGATGGATTTCCACCATAGATGCAGGAATGTTGGGGAATGCTAGGAATTTGGGTAACTTCCTCTATAACCTCCCTCTAGCAGTCATGTCATCACTAAAGGGTGAAAACCTTGGTCAAATTTGTGCTAGGAAGGATGGTGAGAATGAGGTGAATCCACGTGGATGCCACCTGGCCCTTGAACAATGATGTCAAAGAGATTTAGAATGGCATAACTTCCAATACAGAGCTCAAAAATAAGTATGGTAAGAGTCGTCAGAAAGCTATTGACCCAGATGATTATGGAGACCTCAAAAAGAGGATTAGAGATAATTAACAAAAGAGAAAATTTATGCCCCATACCTTAAAAAGGAACTTAGGGTTCGAGTGTGTTACAAAGTGGTATCAGATTGGGAAACAACACTTGGCCTTCTTGGGCTCACGAAAGAGTCAAGTGATTATTTTTTTTCTCTCTTAGAAAACTTTAAGGGACAGGGCACCCTAGCCTACCTTACCTAGAAGAAAATGATTCAAACACAGTCCTGGATGGGCCGGAGAATAGTCATAATACTAGTTTATCAAGGATAATATGAGCATGTTGATAGTATTACCATTTCACGAAAATTATCTACATAAGTTCCTTGAGGAGAAGGACGCAGATTAAAATTCAGTTGGGATTTTACCCAACGAGCTTGAATCGTGCTAGATTGTGG
This sequence comes from Picea sitchensis, assembly GCA_010110895.2. Classification (NCBI taxonomy): domain Eukaryota; kingdom Viridiplantae; phylum Streptophyta; class Pinopsida; order Pinales; family Pinaceae; genus Picea; species Picea sitchensis. Next base: position 364,696 of record SNQJ01S0000903.1, on the reverse strand, counting down.
CAGAAGAAGCCTATAATTTCATTTGGAGAAATGATATCCAATCCTACAAAAGTGGGATTATGCCCAGAATCATGAATAATAAAACTTGGATGCAAATTGAATAAACTTGTTTTAAGGAGTACTTGAGTCTAGAAGGAAAATGGACTGAATAGGTGGCATGAATTTACTAAAACTGGGCTTATGAAGCCACTGTTAATAAAAAGTTTTGATTAAATGAAGGATTTTTAATTGGGAGAACGATTCCCCATGTATAGAGGCATTATGTAAATATGTTATTTCAACCTACTAGACTTGTCATAACTAAAAAATGTTGTTGGGATAATCCCTCTTTGTAAAATAAAAGAAGTTATGAGGACTGAGAATTAACCTCATGGAAGAAGTGAAATGACATGAGAAAGTTCAAAATCTCATGTTTGTACTATTGAAGTGTGTATCTCTATTAACTAAATGTAGGACTATGCAATAAAATGAAAAAGGAAAGTAAGTGGAACAAGTCTGCATTGCAGGAATGGGTATAATGCTTAGTGCACAAAGATATGATGAAATGCATATAGAAAAGATAGAGCATGCATATGACATGCATATATACTTATTATAGTCTGTTATTTAATTTAAAATATGGTGATGTCATATATAATATGGTTAATGATTATCTGACTATGGCAGCGTAAGTAAAGGTTGATGATGTTGAGTATGTAGTGCCTTATGAGGATAAGGTAGGAGGATGAATCGAATGATGAACTTGGATGTGGTAGAGTAAGTGTTGGGATAGTTATAGATGACCAATGGGTAAGTTTGACATCCAGAGTTGGATGGTATCCATATAAGGTATGTCTTGGTGTTAGCACCAGAAGTTGTCCTCAAATTGCGATGAGGGAAAGCCCGATACCCATCAGTTTGTATGTCACATGTTATTTATAAAGGGTGACTGAATGAGAGTAAACTCAGAATAATATTGTTTTAACTCATAAAACTGGGTTGGTAATACAGAGCTGGATGAGGTCTTGATTTAACTTAGGCTAGTAAATTTTCATAGTGGTGAGTAGGTGGATGAGAACTAGAGAGGAATGAAAGTCTGCTATGGACATCTGGCCTTCCAGGAGCCTTTAGAAGAAAAGTATCAGATATGAGATCCTCTCAAATATGAATAACTCCAAGAAACTTAAAATGTTGCAATAGCTAATATAATCAAACCTACATTACATAGTCATCACAACACCTGACTAGATCATCCATGCCCGGGTTTTAAGAGTCAGAAGAAAGATTAAAGAAGAAGTTAGTTGCCATTAAACAAGAAATCTCAAATATCAATCTATAACCAGAGAACTAGAGGCCTCATTAGAAATTTACAATCGGGAGCATAGCTCTACCATCGATCCTTACAAAAACATAAAAACTAAGTATATATACTCGGAGAAACTCGCCATTGACAACAGGAGAGTTGCTAAGATACTTCATTTAAGGCTTTACGTGTGCATTATCTTCTTGCATATTGTGCATGCAACTTCTTATATAACACTGGTTCAGAGGTCATGGCTTTCACAGGGAACCTGCCCATTGGGGTACCATGGGCTGACTGCTCCAGACCTTTCCCCACGCCTTCCATTTATGGATTGAGACAAGGTTTCAGAAACCTGCTCAAAATTCATTAACTGCATTCATTCATGGTGGGTGGTCAAGGCTTCATGAGGAGGGGACGACCACGCGCCAACTTTCGAAGGCTTGGAGACTAGCCTCCTTTTCTTTTGGCTTTATATTCAATGTAACGTAGGGCCATGACCTTTCACCTATGTTCAAAGATTCTTTGGCCTTTATCCTTTCGGGGATTCCCACATGATGTGTCTAGGATTCTTGATACTCGGTGTTGTGAAATGACCTTTTCCAAACCAACGGCTCGATATTCCCTTAGAATCGATGGCCAGGATCACTTCCTTAGCTGGATTTTAGCTGTCTGTGGACTAAATAGGCACTTATCTTTCTTTTGGCCCTACTTTCCCTATGACAATGGGTTGTGAACTTTCCCTAAAACCAAAGGCACTTTGCAGATTTCGGGTATTGGCGATGGGAAGGATTGAACTCCTCACCCTCGAGAATACTGATTGTCGAAATCGTTATGGGGTCTACATTGTGTTGGTGCCTACCTTACCCCTCATCCATATGGTCATCAGCTAGGACCATGGGCTCAACCCCAGTGCTTTCGCATTTCGTGTTTTCAGGGTTTTAGGCTATGGGTGTATGCATTGACGAGAACCCCTAAATGTCGATTCCTGAAAAATATCAATCTACCGCCACCTATCCCACGAGATCGGACAACTCCCTGTAATCCTGAGCCTCGAGACTTCGGCACTTTAGGCTTCACGAGTTCTAATGACTCTACTCCCTTGCTCTCCCGACTTGTGAAATCATGACTCTGCTTGACTCTATTCGTCGTGCCACTCTATGATTGTCATCACTCGACGACTGTCGATCTGCTCCATCAATAGATCCTCGCCACTAGAAACTAATCTTTGACCACTCGCTTGACTTGCATCACTATTCAACCATTATCGGTACTGCAGATAAAAAAAATGGAGACTTGGCTGACCAAACTTAGGCTTGGGAAGGCGAAGGTTCAGTGATGGGGGGAAAAGGAGAATCCATCAGCTTCAAGGATAATAGAGAAGCTTGGGACTGACTTCTTTTGGGCACATTTTGACAGGGAAACTAGTCAACTAAAGGAAAACGGACAAAAAAAATATACGCCAGGAAGGGAAAACTATGATCAGGTCTGAAAAAAGGGGTGGAAAAAAAAAACAAATTATAGATCTAGACCAAAACCACAATCCATGAGAACAAGAAAAGTTTAAGCATTAACATTAGGATCCATGGGAGATAGATTCCTCCCTATGAGGCTCTATGATCTCCTTTGCAGTTTCAGTGCCTTAGTGTTGGGTTGTGGAGTCTTTCATTCAAACAAAACAAAATAACATAAAACATATCTAGAAGGTATTTACAAAGATGGGACGCTGGTTGCGGCTTTCAAACAAATTTTTTTTAAGGAAGTGACCATTCACAGGGCTTGAAAAAACCTTGATACCATCTGGGTCATGTAACCTGTAAGTGTTATTCGAAAACACTTCAAAAATCTTGAAGGGACCACTCCAAAGCGCATCGAATTTTCCATGTTTTCCCTTGTCCTGTCTCGGAGCATCCCATTTGAGCACCAACTCTCCCAGCTGGAAACTCTCTTTTCTCACCCTTTTGTCGAAGGCCTGCTTGATTTTTTGTTGACGATCATTCACTCTATCCATCATTTTCTCTCTATTCTGTTTCACTTCTATCAGTTGATGTATTCTCCTGATCATATCGTCGGGTTATTCCTGGCAGTCTTGAAAGAACTTTTCCACAGGCAGGGCTAACTGAGAAGGAAAAATTGCTTCAATCCCATATACGAGATAGAAAGGGGAGATGCCCAGGGACCTCTTTGTTGTCACTCTATCATCCCATAGAGAAAACTTGAGTTTCGAATCCCATGCTCTTTTGTTATCTTCTAACAACATTTTGATGATTTTGATGAGGCCTTTGTTAGAGGACTCTGCTAGTCCATTGCCTTGTGGATAGTAGGGGGTAGAGTGGATCGTAGAAATTATGAATTGCTCATAGAATCAGATCAGTGGTTCATCTCTGAAAGATGCATCATTGTCAGTGACAATTCGGCTCAGATAGCCAAACCTTGCTATGATATCTTCCAGGAAGATGATGATTACCTTGTGGGACACACTCCTGGTGGGGATAGATTCTATCCACTTGGTAAAATAATCTATGGCCATCAGGATCCATCTATGTTGACCATTGGATGCATGGTGAATCTCCCCAATGAATTCTAGACCCCACTACTGGAAAGGTCCTAAAGTAATCACAAGTTTCAATGGCAGGGATTTTAGCTGTTGCTTTCCTGAGAATTTATGGCATTTAGCACAGGCTCTAAATTTTGTGCAAACATTAGTGAACAGAGTGGGACAGAAATAACCAGCCCCGAGAATATTATGAGTCATCATTTTCCTGAAGTGATTCCCCCAGCATGAACCGTCATGGAAATCTGACATAATCCTTTGTGCTTCGTGTGGGTCTAAACATCTCAGCAATACCCCCAGGGGTTCTTTCCAAAATAGATCTTTACCAACCAAGCAGTATTTAACAACTTTGAGCTTTAAAGCTCTTTTCTTTTTCTTCTGCATGCCATCAGGGGGGTGTAACTCTTGCAGAAAATATATGACATCCTCATACCAAGGGAATCCTGCTAATGGGGGGTCTTTCTAATCATTTTCATCATAAGGCATAGCCTACGAATTTTCTGTGTTTTCGTCGATGAAGCTTACCCCCAAGGCTTCACGATTAGGTTCAGCCAGCAGTTTGGCCAAACCTTGACCTTTAATTAATTTGGTGGGCTTTATCTCTAGGTCAAATTCAAGGATTTTGGCGATCCATCGGCTCCTCCTTCCATCTATGTCTAGTTGAATGAGAATCTCCTTCACTGAAGTTGAAGGAACATACACAATGATTTTTGAATGGAGGACATAGACTCTGAAAGAATTGATATATTTAACCAAAGCATAGGCCTACTTTTCCATGATGTCGTATTTGATTTTAGCATCCCTCAATGCCCGACTGAAAAAGGAGATAGGCTTCTCTAGCCCTTCGGCATTCTTTTGTAGTAAAACAACTACCACTGTGTCTAAAGAGGAAAATGAAAAAGATCAGAAAATCCCTAGAATAATCAGGATCGATAAGCACAGGTGTCTCAGTCAGTGCCCTCTTGATCTGGATGAAAGATTCTCTGGACTAAGAAGTCAATTTCACTTCGTTTCCCTTCCTAAGAATTGTTGTGATATGCTTCACCAGTTCAACAAAACTACAAACAAAACTTCTCAAGAAATTAATTTTACCTAGGAAGGACTGGAATTCCTTCTTGGATATGGGAATTGATAAGGCTTGGATTGCTTCCACCCGGCTGGGGTCGATTCTGACCCCCTCGGTTGATACTATGTGGCCCAATAACTTCCCCTCCTTCATGCAAAACAAAGATTTCTTAGGATTCAAGGAAATGCCAAACTTTTTGCATTTCAGGAAAACTCTTCTCAAATGCTCACAGTGCTCTTTGTCTGGAGAAAACTATAATTTCATCTAGATATATGACCACAAACTTGTCCTTTTCTCCGACGAAGGATATATCCATGGCTCGTTGAAAGGTTGCCCCTACGTTCATCAGTCCAAAGGGAATTTTGGCATACATGAATGTACCCCAAGGAATGGTGAAGGTTGTTTTTTATTGGTCCTCAGGCATGACTGATATCTGATTGTATCCCGGATAACCTTGATGCGTCGCTTACCCTTTGCAATATGTGTTCCATCTTCAGCAAGGGGTAATTGAATTTCTTTGAGATTCTGTTCAGGTTTCTGAAATCAACACAGAGTCTGATTTCCCCGCTCTTCTTTATCACAGGGACCAAGTTGGCCACCCACTCCGAGTATCTCAAAGGGACAATGATTTGAGCATCCAAGAGCTTCTCTACCTCCCTTTCCATGACAGGAAGAAACATAGGATTAATTTGTCTTAACTTTTGTCTGAACAACTTAGACTCTTCTTTCAATGGGATCTTATGCTCAATGACAACTATGTCATATGTTTTGAGATCCTCATATGTCCAGGAGAACACGTAAAAAAACTTCTTCAAAATCTCAGCATACTCGGTCTTATGCTCCTTTGTCAAACTATTTGACAATTTGACGAACTTTGTCTCCTTATTCGTGCCAATGTTGCATTCAGATATGTCATCATTATCAATCGGCTTCTTAGCTTCCACTACCACATCATTATCGTCAAATATCCTCTCCAATGGGACTAACCCCTTTGGACTGTGATTACTTGGTAACTGCACAATGTGATGATTGGCGATTTTCTTTAAAAATACATCAGTATGGGATACACTTTCAGGTTCATGCTCCTGGTCTATTTGTAATGCAGAAAATTCATCAACTATCTCCAGGAATCTTCTTATCTCAAGATCATCCTCAAATACCTTCTAATGCTTGACATTATCTAGTATAGAGGGTCTTTATTTTACTTCTATATCATACCTGAGATTGGGTGGCCAGGGGACTTTCAAATTTCCTGCCGAAACAACCAAAGAATCAGCCAAAGTATTCTCCTCTATAGGAATGAATGAAATATTGAAATCCAGGAAAAATATGTATATTAAATCCCATACTTCATTCCTATAAGATCTCAACCTCGGATGCTTGGCTTGGTAAATATTTCTAACTTTATTTTCGACCAACTCAGCATCCCCAAAGACCGTTATTTCTTTGATTCCCATGTCCTTCGTAGCCCTCAAACCCAACACAAGAGCTTCATACTCTGCCACATTATTGGTAGTTTCAAACTCTAATTTGTATGACATAGATATTGATTCCTGAGCAGGGGAAACAAAAACTACCCCAATGCCAACACCTTCTCGAGAGGAAGCTCCATCAAAGAACATTTTCCACACAACAATAGTTTGGGGATGTGCTTTATGAAAAGAAACATGATGCTTCCTGATTTGAAGAGGATCCTCAGGAGTGTTGGTGAGATGCAACAAGTTGGATCCCAAATCAGTGTCAAGATCAAAGATGGGGTGATTGGTGGGGTCTGCCTCATTGCTGACAATGTAGGGCAACTGAGATTCTCTATACAGTCTTCTATGTTCCCCTCCAAAGAATGGAATGGTAGCGTATGTGAGGTCCATTTGTAATGTTCCCCCAAGCCTTTTTATCCAAGATCTTGACAATAACATGCCAAACTTGGGGGGCACATCATCCACCACCATGTCCATGACCACACTTTTCATGGGCAACTGAAACAAGGTTACCACCATATCTTTGATCAACCCAAGACACTGCACCCTCCTTGAATCAAAGGAGTACAAGTCTTGGTAGGCCTTTGTGACTTCTAGTCCGAACTCTTCCATGATAGTTTTGGGCCTGAGATTATGGGATGCCCCAGAATCCATTAGATGGTTATGCAACACTTTATCATGAATGTTCAAGGATGTGTAGAAGGGAGGAGATGAATCATCTCTGTCTTCTACCATAGGACCTAAGATGACTACTGGATTTTCATATTGGAGGTTCACAGAGTCTATGGAATGGAAGGATGGCTCAGGCTGTAAAATCTTAGAGAGGGACCTTTTGAAGTATTCATGCTTGACTAACTCTGAAATGGGCACAGGAATTCTGATTTTTTGAATTTCATGCTCAAATTTAAAGGAGGAAAGAGTCTTAGGAATTTCCCTCACCTTTGGGACAAGGTCTTTGGCTATCGGCGAGAGATTATGAGTTTAATTTTTCTTGGCAGTCTTTGTTGCAGGCTTAGCAGGATGATCTGCTACAAGAGGTTGATCAGGGATATCAAACTTCCCTTCTTTCTTTTTTGACTTGAGGTTATATTTGCTAGGACTGTTGTTTTTTGGCTTTCTCCCCCCTACTGAGCTCATTTACTTTACTGTTCATGAGAGATTCCTCATATGTTGATTGAGTTAGATGAGGGAAAGGAGAGGTGTCTTCAATACAATGGATTTTAGGGTCTAGCTCTTCTCCTTCCCTTTCCTCATCAACCGCAAGGTTTTTATGAAAGGGAACCTGAATTTTCTGATCATTTCTATCTCTATCCCTTTGTTCCCTTAACATAATCTTAGGAGGATTGTAATTCAGCCTCCTAAAGTTGCCTCTGTTTGCATCGTTCTTGGCAGCTTTACATCCCTACTTCCCTTCGAGTTTCATCCTTTCCATTTTCACAGACAGGGATTGTACCATCTTGGTCAGTTCATCCACTTGAGGGTGAGGTGCAAAGGAACCGGAGGTCGAGGCCTTAGATATTCCCTTTATTCTATTTGTATTGACTTTATTTCTGAGTCTGTCGACCACCAACACATTAGATTCAAATTCCATGACTGCATCTTGCATTTTATCTATGGAAGTGGCTCTTCTCTCTCTCAACAGGATGCAGAAATCAGGTTCAAATGTGTTAGCATAAGAGATCTTGGCAGAGGCTTCTGAGGACTTTATCTTAGCAAGGATCTTATTGTACATTTTATTGAATCTTTTGGAGAAGTCAGAGACAAACTCTCATTCCTTTTTCTTCAAGGATCCAAACTTTGTCATGTAATACATGAAATCTTTTTTATCGCCCCACTGTCTCAAGAAGGAATTATATAGATCTTCAATCCCAAAAATAGATCTAGGGGTTAGTCCCCTAAACCATTTTCTAACCTCACCATCCAGAATTTGGACAAAGACTCTCATCCATACATCTTCATTTTCAATATTGAGATTGTTTGCGCAACTATAAAAGGTAGCAAGGTGCTCTTCAGCAGTTATGTCCTCCTCCCCAGTGAATTCAGGCATATACTTCAAGTAATCTCCGATAGGGAGAGGATTCATTGGCTGAGGTAGGACTAGCGGGGCATACCTTGCAGCCACTATGGAATCCATTCTGTTTACAGGGGGATTATCACCTGCCATAGGGATATGAGGTGGAGGAGAATTAGGAGTAGAAGGAGTTTGCGCAGGGGAAACTGGAACTGAGCTTGCAGGAGGAAAAGGAAACAACAAAGGATTTAGAGAAAAGGCTATAAGGCTTAAGGGAACAGAGGTTGGTGTTGGTACAACATCAGTAACAACAATAGGAGGAGGGGTTGTAAAACCTCGAGTAGGAAACTATTCTGGATTCCTGGGTCTAGACCAAGCTACAACATCAGGTGAAATAGGAGTGACAAATATCTCTCCTTCTAATCCAAGACTAGGAGGATAAAACTCAGTAGGAACACTCCCAAAATTTAGCAAATGAGAAACTCCAACAAGAGGTATAATAGGAATCTAAGAAGTGGATATTGGAGTTTCTAATAGAGGTCCATGAGAACTATCATAAATACCTGGTTCAGTAGCTAAATCTCCTTCTTTGAGGGCCTTTCCCTTTTTGATAATTTTATGCGGATCAACTTCAGGCACAACTAGAGGCAACTAAGGATGAGACCACATGTGTCTACCTTTGGAAGCCATAACTGAAGCAGAAGGTTCACCACAATGGAGTCGTCACAATAGAGTAGTCAAATGCACAGTAGCAATCTTGGAGGGATCTTATCCCTGATGCACCTTCAGAATCAAAGGCTCAATGTCGTTCAATCCTTGGGAAAATATTCAACTTCGTCCCCGACAACGGTGCCAGAAATGTTAGCACCGAAGTTATCCTCAAATTAAGATGAGCACAATCCTGATACCCATTAGTCTTAATGTCATAGGTTATTTATAAAGGGTGATCGAATGAGAGTAAACTCAGAATAATATTGTTTTAACTCATAAAACTGGGTTGGGAATACAGAGCTATATGAGGTCTTTATTTAACTTAGGCCAATAAATTTGCATAGTGGTGAGTAGGTGGAGGAGACCTAGAGAGGAATGAAAGCTTACTCTGGACATCTATCCTTCCAGCAGCCTTTGGAAGAAAAGTATCAGATATGATATCCTCTCAGATCTGAATAAATTCAAGAAACTTAAAATGTTGCGATAGCTAATATAATCAAACTTACATTACATAGTCATCACAACACTCGACTAGATCGTCCATGCCTAGGTTTTAAGAGTCAAAAGAAAGAGTAAAGAAGAATTTGGATGCCATTAAACAAGAAATCTCTAATATCAGTCTATAAACAGAGAACCAAAGGCCTCATTAGAACTTTACAATTGGGATCATAACTCTACCGTCGATCCTTACAAAAACATAAAAAATGAGTATATATACTCAAAGCAACTCGCCATTGACAGCAGGAGAGTTGATGAGCTACTTCATTTAAGGATTTACGTGTGCATGATCTTCTTACAGACTGTGCATGCAACTTCTTGTCTGACACTAGTTTAGAGGACATGGCTTTCGCAAGGAACCTGCCCATTGGGGTACCACGGGTTGACTGCTCCAGACCTTTCCCCGTGCCTTCCACTTATGGATTGAGCTAAGGTTTCAACAACCTGATCGAAATTCATTAACTGCATTCATTCATGGTGGGTGGCTGAGGCTTCATGAGCAGGGGAAAATCACGTGTCATCTTTCCAAGGCTTGGAGACTAGCCTCCTTTTCTTTTGGCTCTGCCTTTAATGTAACCCAGGGCCATGACCTTGAACCTATATTCAAAGATGCTTCAGCCTTTATCCTTTCAGGGATTATGACATGCTATGTCCAGGATTCCCGATACCCAGTGTTACAAAATCACCTTGTCCAAATCAATGGCTTGATCATCCCTTAGAATTGATGGCCAGGATCACTTCCTTAGTCGGATTTTAGCCGTATGTGGACTGAACATGTGCTTATATTTATTTTGGCCCTACTTTCCATATGATAGTGGGTTGTGACCTTGCCCTAAAACCAAAGGTTCTTCATGGATTTCGGGTATCGACGATGGGAAGGAGTGAACTCCTCACCCTCGAGAATCCCAATTGTCGAAAATGCGTCAGGGGCTACATTGTGTTGGCACCTCCCTTACCCCTCGTACATACGGTCATCGGCTAGGACCATGGGCTCAACCCCGACACTTTCTCATTTTGAGTTTTCAGGGTTTTTGGCTATTGGTGTATGCATTGACGAGAACCCCAAAACGTCGATTCCCAAAAAATCTCAATCTACCGTCACCTATCCCACGAGATCGGACGGCTCCCTATAATCTCAGGCCTCGGGACTTCGGCACTTTGGGCTTCATGAGTTCTAATGACTATGCTCCCTTTCTCTCCCGACTCGCGAAATCATGACTTTGCTTGACTCTATTCTTCATGCCACTCTGTGATCGCCATCACCTGATGGTCATCGATCTACTCCATTGATAGATCCTTGCCACTGGAAACTGATCTTTTCCCGCTCGCTTGATTTGCGTCACTGTTCAACCGTTCTTGGTGTTGCAGATAGCAAAAATGGAGACTTGGCTAACCAAACTTAGGCTTGGGAAGGAAAAGGTTCAGTGATGGGGGAAAAAGGAGAAGCCATCAGCCTCAAGGAGAACAGAGAAGCTCAGGACTGACTTCTTTCAGGAAGATTTTGATAGGGAAACCAGTCTACTAAAGGAAAATGGACAAAGAAAATATACGTCGGGAAGGGAAAAATATGATTGGGTCTGCAAAAAGGGGGGGAAAAGAAAAAAAAAATTATAGATCTAGACCAAAACCACAATCCATGAGAACAAGACAAGTTTAAGCGCTAACACCTGGTATACTTAAAATCGTAGTGAGGGAGAATCTAGAAAAGGATTCCCTTGATCGAAATGTATGTTGATCAAGACCAGTCAGAATCTTGATAAGCCATATTGTTGCCTTGGGCATTGTTGAAATTAATACCAAAAATATATGATTGAATGATATTAAATGTACAAGGGATGCACATGTATGATGTAATAGTATATGTATACTAAAGGCACGATGTGACTGCTTAAATGAGTGAAATATAAGGCAAGAATTGCACTTTCCAAGATTAAATGAATTACATGTATGCATGGATATCTCTTTTCTAAAGAGTCATGAAAGTTATGTTTTGAATGATAACCTAAGGGGAATGTTCTCCATTCCCTCGAGAAAGGCTAGTATAAATAGACAAAAGAGTAAATGACCAAGGATGATTTGTTGTCTTGATAAGAGGAAAAATTATTATTCCCTTGAGGATCACATGAGAATGATTGTGAACAATCATGAATTGAATGATTTTAAAGTAAATATGTATGTGAGTTGTGAAATATACCTATGGTACCTACACATAGGCTTATGATTATGCATGTGGCTAAGTACATCATGGATGTAAGTTAACCAAACAAGGAATATATGTGGATAAATAATTTGGATGCATAACAAAGATGAGTGTTTGTATTCCTTATGGAATATTTGGTAAATAATTGAAGCTAGCTCAAGGTTGAGGCCATCAAATATAGTGATGGATATGCAATAAGGAAGTTGCATGCTGAAGGATTTTCTATGGAGGAACTTTGTGAAGACTCTGTCAGGAGAACATAGTCACAACCTTAATGACTATTGATAATGGAAGTGGGATGAAAGTGTGTATATATATATATATATATATATATATATCCTGGATTACATTCTAAAACAAAATGTATAAGTTTGAAACTAACAAATGAAAATTGAATATTATGATAACTAAATGGTAATGTGAAGAGTGCATAGGTTCATAATTCATTTTGAATAAAAGGTTTGTTGTGGTAGCATGTTTATTTACCATTGAGGTGAACCTAACTAAGAATGCTCAAGGAAAATACCATGGACATCACAATAAGAAGTAGATTGCATAAGCAAAGAAGGAGAAAAGGAGGAACACTTTTCTCACCCTAAAAACTCTGAATTGTTTAACAGAGTTGTAAGCCTTAGAAGAGAAACTGTGGGAACAAGTACAATTGGAAAAAGGGAAAATGAATAAATAAGCATATTTAAATGAATAGGCTCGGTCAAACTGTATTAAAGAAAGTCTGTGAGGCCCTGGAAAATAACTCAGCTAGACTAAAAGTACATGGATGTGTAGGAGTTGGACAAGGGAAGATTTCCTTGTCTCCTTTCTCGATGTTTGTTGTATTTCTCTATTATGAGAGACTGATTTAATGATGCAAATAAATGTTTTGACACCATAATGATGATGGTTGTATTATTGTAAAAACAATTGAGAATTGTTTGTGTTGGAATCGTGAAAACATTAAGGATAATGTGATGAAATGCATAAACATATGCTAGGACATATCTACAAATGTTTTATTGATTGGAATGCTATGATACATGCATTATTATTTTACATGATGACTAATTTATTTGTGATATATGTCATGTGTAGAAAATAAATTGAAATTGTTGGGAAAGTGATATAGCGAGAAAATCCCCCTATGGACTACACTAGGGTTCAACATGTAGGCAAATCTAACCGTCTAAAAGTATCCTACTTTTCTAACTACCTCAAATATACCCGAAATTCATACATGAAACACAAAGTGAAAAAATCAGGTAACTTTACTTTTTTACTCTGCGTCTGGTGTCGATCCTCTCACGTTCGTTAGCTCCACTAACAACAAGCCTCCTCCCAAGGCTGGCCTGCATCCAAAAATAGATAAACAGGAAACTACAAGCATGCATCTCATATATAAATCATGGGTTAGATGTTAGTATAAGTCATAAATCGAATATAAATATTTGACACGTCATATTTCAAGACAAAAAAAGTATTCCTTTTATTGATATCACAATGTTTACTTACAACAAATGTCGGTGACTACTCCACGAACCTGGTCTGGGCTCCTCTTCACCAAGATCCAACTACGCTTCCATGTATATTTCTCCTCTCACACTTCTTCTAGGGAAATTACATAGGATTATGGTAGAGGAAAAAGGCAAGAATGGGAAATTTTGATGCAAATCTCACAAGGTGGCTGCAATTATTTGGGGCAAGGAGAGGATGTGAAATGGGCAGAGTTTCATTGTTCTTATGCTTGGATTAGGAATGATACCCCAAAAGCTCCTTTTATATGAAAAAATGATGGTTATTCGGTTGGGTGATGGGCTATAGGCGGTGGGACAATTGGAAAACTACCCAATATCCCGTAATCTCAACGAATTCCTTGCAACTTTTTAATTTTTCAACTTTTGTGGGTATAGTGGTGTAACAAGCATGTGTATGCGGGTAGTAGTGTTGCATGGCATGTACATATTCAAAAATAGGGTTTTTAAGAAGAGCTTCTTAGTGTTGGCTTGGTAAAAATATAAAGTAAGAGGGCATGATGTCAGGTATGCATGTATGGTGCAATTTAGGGTTATAACAGATGACCCCTAATGTGTGAGGTCAGAAGAGCATATGATGGACGAAATACATTACAAATATTTACCAATGTACGAAGTGAGTGAGCCCAAGACCAGTGTTGGGGAGGTGCCATATGCAAAAGTAACAATTGTCTCTTTGAGGCGGGCATACCCATGCTTGGGATGAAATAAATCATGGTTGCCAATAAAATACACTGCAGATCCATGTCATATAACTATATAAAGTGTAGTTGCGAGCAATACACATCATATATTCATCTCAAAATCAAAGATATACATGTATATAAGTATCCATCTTCAAGAAGTCAATGATGCTTGATGGCTGGAGATGAGGCCTTCAGAGCTCAAGCAACAACTTCAAGATATTCAAAACTCAGGTAGGACTGTAATGTGAATGTACAACTTCACTACCCAGACATCTTTGATGTCTCGTCAGGGAACATACAAGAGGATCTCAGTGATCAGGAAAATAACTTCACTGATTTCGAACAAGGACTTGATTGGACTTTTTGGGGATGGTTGGGCATGATGTCAATAGAAAAACTGCAGAAAGGTCGACTTAGGTTGGGTAAAACTTCCTTGGACAATAACACGATAGATGATCAGAATCAGGTAGCATGACATTGACATAATTTCATGATGCAGGAGGCAACACAAACTCTCCATGTGTTTGGAAGAATAACCAAATGAAGGAGGACACAGCTCTATGTAGTGAGAAATTATTTCTAAGGTCACATTAAATCCCAAATCTTGACGACAAACGAAAGGATGTTCTTTGTTGAAGGGAGACTCATTGTGATGCCATAAAAAGAAAATATATTTCATGTCCTCTTTTGGGGGTATTTTTTATTTTTTTTGTCTTTTTCAATATTTTTAAAGAGCTTGAAAAATAATAAAATAATGTTATGTTACAAAGGAGGAATGGGTGTTGCAAGCATACTAGTTCCAAGAACAAGGGACATACCAATGTTGATAGCAAGGACACATGTGCAGGGAAAGGACACTCGAGGAAAATTCCTCCATGGGTCAAGGTGTCAGGTCGCAGAGGAAAAGTGCTACAAGGCTTCCGTATAAGGCATGCTTCAAAGGTTTAGTTGAGAGCAACATGGAGCTTACATTAGCCCAAAGATGTAGAGATGAAAATGTGATTATCCAGACACGATGAAACCCCCTTCAATGTAATTTTCATGAGCCCATAGAAGGTAAGATCGGTGGTTTTTTCACGTTTAGAGAGTCTGCAAAAACATAAAATAAGACTCCTTTGGGTACCTTTTTCGAAGGTAGTCTAGTCGGTTCGAAAAAGGGATAAATTAGCACCGAAAAGATGTCTATCAAAACCATTTTAACGATTGTGACACATACAAGATCACTCGACAATTTTTTCAATTTTAAGGAGTCTGAAAAAAGCTTAACTATGGACTTTGTATTGTGTTCTTCTGGACCATTTTAACGAGTGTGAAGGAATAAGGTCACTCGACAATATTTTCAATTTTAAGGAGTTTGAAAAGAGCTTAACTATGGACTCTCTAAAGGATGTTCTTCTCGACCAATTAACGAGTGTGAAGAAACAAGATCACTCGACGATCCTTTTAATTTTAGGGAGTATGGAAAGAGCTTAACTATGGACTCTGTAAAGAATGTTCTTCTGGACCAATTTAACAAGTGTGAAGGAACAAGATCACTCGACAATCTTTTCAATTTTAGGGAGTCTGAAAAGAGCTTAACTATGGACTCCGTGGGGGTTCCTTTTTCATAAATTTAGTCCCTTGGGACCAAAAAAGGGTTAAACTTATACTTGAGAATACTCTTCTTGTGAACCCCTAGAGTATACCTTTGTTCGTACAATTGACCATATGGACCGAAAAAGTAGTAAAGTACTATCGAAAAGATGTTCCTTCAAATTTTATTTTGGCGAGCATGAAGGACAACAAGATCACTCGACAATCTTTTTATGTTTAAAGAGTCTGAAAAGGGCTTAAAAGAAGACTATTTTTCTAGGAGTGTCGAGGTTTAGGCCAAGATTGATGATACATCAAACGTATGAGGCTCAATCTCATAATCATGACAGGATTAACAAGGAATCCTGAGCCTAAAGTCATTAACAATGGCATGGACGCCCAAAACTGCAACCAGGATCTACCTAGGGCATCCATGTAGAGGTAGGCTCTACCACCTCACCATGACACTTCTAAAAAAAAAATGATGGTTCTGTACCATAGTTCAGAGGGATCGACCCTATGGAAAAGATAAAAATACAATGTGATGCAGAAAGTGGAGGTGGAATCCTAACTTAAATGCAAAAAGTTGGAAAAAACGACTTTTACCAAATGACCTTTAAAAGTGACCCATCTCCCAAAAAGTTTTCTAAACCAAAAGGTAAGTTCATCGTAACATCCAATGAGAAACTCAAGAACCCTGCTAGATGATTTTCAAGCCAGAAAAAATGACAAAAGGGTTCAAAAAAGTGGCAAAAAGGGCCAAAAAAGTCTATAAAGAGAAGCTAACAACTCATTTTCACCATTGCAAATTGATAATTAACCAAAAAGCTAAAAAGACCCCTTTTATAAAATATTTGATTTTGAGAGCTTTAGAGGATGAAACAAACTTTCACCCGGGCCAAGTAAGTACAAGCCAACCCCTATTCCATTTCAATACTTCCTTTATTCATTTATTTTAGATTCTGGGGGTCACGCCCTCCTAAAAAAGGGTGGCCCTGCATGTACGTGGGCTATCCAAGGACAACCCACATATTTCCGCGGGCAAAAAACAATATTCCCACGTGAATACACAACTGTGTCCAAGACAACCCGCGTACACCCTCAAGAACATGGAAAAAAATGAGAAACAATAGTGAACTCCCCTTTGAACTTGTCATTTGACAGGATGTATGTCCACTGGAGAGAGAGGGATCATGAAGACATTGATATTTTGGTCAAAGAGGACCCTTTTGTTGTCTCTGCATTGAACCAATGCGGGTTGTGGAAGTTCTTATGGTTACCACTCATGAGGGCACAACCGAGGTTGTTGAATTCCTTGGTAGACTATTGGCACCCCGATGCAGAGGCATTCATGCTCGAGGGGCAGTCGTTGACTCCAACGAATCAGGACATTTACTTTCTGACTTGCCTCTCGAGGAGGGGAGAACCAGTCAACTTGTGTTATTTTCCCCCGAGACTCACAACATCACTGAGTTGATCGAACTACACTACAAGGTCAGCACTGAGAAAGTAGGTTCTCAGGTGCCAATCCAAAATATCACCAACTTATCACTAAAAGTGATAGTTTTACTTATTGGGTGGATAATTGGATCCATGACCTTACATCAGGCCTCTCGGGCGCACATGTATTGTGCAGTGCAATGATTGAATGCATGAGTGTTCAACTGGAGCATGACCATGCTTGACTACATGAAGAGACGACTTAGGGAGTGTCATGGGAGAAGTAACAAAAACTTCAGGTTTGGTACCACATTATGCTCGTTTTTCTTCGAGAGGGTACCCATCATGAGTCCACGAGAGACAATATGGGGGCATGTGGCCTCCTTCCTAGCAGTGTGTAGGTGGGTGACATTGTTGTCGCGACAGGGGGGAGGGAGGACCATACAGGCCTTCAATGACACCTTTTTTGACTGGTGGGCATGATAGATTCCATCTATATAGGACTACCCATATGCCAAAATCAACTTCTCCAGGTATCCAGATGTGCCCATACCTTCTGGAGAGGAGCGAGGAGAGATAAGTACATTTGTTTTTTAAGGTTATTTAATTTTTATTTTATTTTAGAAATATCATTTTTATGTGAATCAGAGTATCTGAAAACTATGTATTTGTTTATATACAGATGTGGGACCAGTGCATCTAGAATAATTCTTGAGGAATAGGCGACATCCTCAACTAGAGGTAGTACCAGTTGCAGCCGTCAGACCAACAAAAACAACAGTAGTAGTAGGGGGACCTCCAGCTAGAGAGGCTGAGAGAGTTTTGAGAGGGGTGGAGAGGAACCTCACCGCACTCACTCGTGCAGTCCCCATGGTCAAGATCGAGGATCTCCCACCATCGATGCAGCCTCATGTAGTTGGGTCTCCACAGACTTGGGTCCATCTCTTCCAGCATTTGGAAAATGTTGTTGTTCACTATGGCAGGGCCAATAGGCCCTGTGCTTAGCTAGGGTAGACCACTTACGTGCTGAGGGCATTCTTTGTATTTTTTTTAGGGCATAAGCCCCGTGATGTATAATGGATATGTATTTTTGAGGTGCTCACGCCCACCTATGTACTCTGAGACATTTGATATGTGTGTGTGTGTGTGTGTGTGTGTGTGTGTGTATTTACATCTTTTTATGTCTTATGGATTGAATTTTTACAATGTATGTACATGTGTATGTGTGTGCTTCTTTTTATGTGTGTGCAATATGCCAATCTAATACTTGATTAGCTAGAGTATCAAACATTTGATTTAGTCTCCTAGAAACATGGATATATGTAATGCAATCAAAGTAAAATTATAAGAGATGTACCCTAAGGAATATTTGGTGTAGAGTAAGATCATAAACATGATAAACCCCATTTAACTGGGACACAACCAGTTGTGCATCTAAGTAGACCTGGAGGTGAGAGATACCATGTGACAAGGCATTACGAAGCAACTCTATCACTACACTGTACTCGATGACATTGTTTGTGGTGTCACCTATACAGATACCTCCAGTAGATAGAAATTGGCCCTGAGGTGTGAAGATCACCCAAGCTACAGAAGCAAGCCTCCGAGTGTGTCGACTAGAACCATCTGTGAACCCAAAAAACACCTCTGATTCACTTGACATCTTCCACAATGAAAAATATGAAATAAATAATGACACATCCATAAAACAAAAAGACAAAAACTAACTGTATAAAAACTATACATATGTACAAGAAGTCACCCAAGGTGACCTACCTACGAGTAATACTTCTTGAGGTAGAGGCCATTTCTAGGATCTGCTAAAGAATTTCCCTAAAGTCAACCAGATGATAAGCACCCTTCTTTAGTACCTCCTTCACAATAAAAGGTCTGAACCACATGGGTTTGAACTTGCCTTCCCCCAGGGGATACTTATCTTGGTCGTAGACCAGGACAAGGTGGCCTTCGGAGAAAACATGAGGACAAACAGATCGATCATACTGACACTTGAATCGTTTCTTATGAGCCTCATAAGCCCAAGCTGCATCACGACGTTGCTCATCAAGTTGCTCGAGATATAATAAGCGTTCCTCAAGAGGTGAAGTGTCTAGCAATAACTATACTACCAACTTTAGAGATGGGATTTAGAATTCTATAGGCAAGACTGCTTCCAGCCCATAAATGAGTTGAAAAGGTGAGAAACCAGTGGTATTCTTTACAGACGTTCAGTAGGCCCACAATGTTGAGTACAACATCAAATGCCAATTTGACTTGGCAGAATTGATCATTTGTTGTAGAATAGTCTTGACAGACTTATTCACAGCTTCCACCTGACCATTCACTTGTGGGTAGTAGGGTGATGAATGCTCCTATCTCAACCCAATATTTGATGTTAACTCAGACATCATTTTGTTCTGAAAGTGATTTCCATGGTCAGTGAAAATATCCTTCGGGATGTTGAACCTTGCTATTATCTGATTGAAAATAAAGAGAGTTGTTGTCTCGCCATCATTATTGAATGTTAACATAGCCTCGACCCACTTTGTGAAGTAGTCTACTGCTATGATGATATAACGATTCCCCCTGGCTGAAGTCAGGTGGAATGTAGTAAAATCAATCCCCCACTTGGTGAAGGGGCCAACTGTAATGACAAGAAAAATGGGAGCGGGGTGTGCCCTCATCTTCCGAGAGAAGATATGACATGGGTGGAACTTCTTGACCGATTCAACGCAATCCTTTATTAACGTCGGTCAAAAGTAACTAACTCGTAGAATATTTTGGGATGTTTCCAACCCAGACAAATGACCACCACATGCTCTAGTGTGGAATTTATTAAGAATAAATTATGCTTATTTGTGAATGAGGCACTCGCGAAGTATGAAATCTACACCTCAACGATACAAAGTGTCATCGAGTATGAGATAATTCTTTTCCTGATGGCATATACATCGACGCTCATCACGAGAAGCAGAGGTAGGGCACTTCAAAGTCTAGAGATATACTATTATATCTCCATACCAGAGGTTCGAAGATGAAATCAGAAAAATATCTCCTTTAATCTGTGATTCTTCAGGCGTAACATCACCTGATTTGACCAGAAGTTATGAGATAAGTTCCGCAAAGACCAGTGACTTTTTGGATTTTGCGGAAACACAATCCAAGTCAAATTGTTGGAGGATAACGATCTATATATTGTTCTTTCCATCAATGACACATCGTGTCAACAAATATTGAAATGGATTCACAATGAAAACAATGGTGGTCTTACGAAGCATAATATAATGACGGAAACATTGGACAATGTGCATTGCTTCCAACACAAGCTTCTCGACATGGCAGTAGTTGAGTTATGGTCCAACTAGGCCTTGACTCAGGTTTTAAATCACATGCTCTTCAAGCATATCATCCTCTTGAACCAAGACCATACCGATGGTCGACTCTACAGTGGCCAAGTACAATAAGAAATATTTATTATAATTGGGAGGTGAGAGGAGAGGGGCAGACGTGAGTGTGCATTTCAATGCTTCGAAAGAGTTTTGAGTGGCTTCATCCCAATGGAAAGGGACTCCCTTCTTTAGTAAACGCATGAACCCTTTAGTGATATCGGCACAGTTTGCGATAAAACACCAAAGAAAATTCTCTTTACCCTGTAATATTTGAAGCTGAGGGACTGTGCACGGGGGAGGCAACTGAACTATCACCTCAACTTGCAAAGGATCGACCATGATCCCTATTTTCAAAACTATGAAACCTAGTAGACAACCCAAAGTTATGTAGAAATTGCACTTGTATGGATTCAAGCAAATCCGATAGTAGCGACATTTCTCAAATATTAGTTGGAGGTGCATGAGATGATCAACTCTCTTATGAGATCATGATGCTAAATCATCGAGACAAGCCTCGAATATGTGTCTTAGGTCGTGGAAATAAAAAGACATGGCTCGCTGAAAATTGGCTCCAGCATTCTTGAGGCCAAAAGGCATCTTCCGATAAGAAAATGTACCCCATGGATAGATAAAATTTGTTTTATGCTAGTCTTCGATCTTAATCTGTATCTGATTGTATCCCGAAAACCATCCATGAAAGAAAATACCTCAGAAACTGCACATTCATCGACAATTTGGTCAATGAATGGGGTGGGGAAATTATCCTTTGGATAGGCCTTGTTCAAATCATGAAATTTCATACATACACGAATCGTTCCCTTCTTTTTGTTGACCGGAATGGGATTTGACACCCATTGCGTCAACTGAACGACGTTGATAAAACCAGCTTTGAGAAGTTTATCTACTTCAGCCTTAATAGTTGTTTCTTTCTGAGGATTCACTGGATGAAGCTTCTATCGTATTGTCTTGGAGTCGGGATAAGTCATTATTTCATGTTCAAAAATTCTTGGATCAATGCCTACCATTTCCTCGTAAGAATAGGCAAAAATGTCATGGAATTATTTAAATAAAACTATATAGATCTGAATCTCCTTGGGAGAGCAGTCTGCTCCAACAAATACATTCTCCACGATGTTAGGGGTTCTGGAGATGTCAATACATATCGTTTCAATGATGATTTCCATATTACCCTTGACATAAAATTTGTGCATAGCTAGAGGATTAATAGGACAAGACCTATCTCTAGTCATAGTCAACACGAATTCTCACGGCTCTATTCTTCTTAACTCTTGGAGGAAAGAAGATCTATGATGGAGATCATCCCAAGGTTTGTCTAGATCTGCCATTGCCTCTATAATCACCTCGTCAGAGGGAAATACCAAGTCTAAAGAATCGGTAGTGGCAAGGGAACCTTGAGCCTAGATAGGCTTGATAACTGGATATGTTGGCCCTTGACCAAGTTTTGGAGAACCTTGGTCATGTTTGACCATTTTTTGGACTTTGATAGGCTGGTCGAAGGCAGAGCACAACACAGAGCGGATATCATGGGATCTCACCCCATTTTTAGGGATTTTTGGGTTTAGAGTTTATGTAACGAGTATGGGATGTCGTCCCATGGGTTTACCCATGTTCAGGCCCATTTTGTAATGTATAAATAGATATCTAGGCGATATAAGAAAGACTAGACCTAGTAGAATCGACTTAGTGTGGATCTAGAGGCTTTGTGCATACTGTGTGTTAGGACATGCAGAGATAAGTGCAAGTGATTGTAAGAAGCTTGTGTGCAGACTGTAAGAAGGCTTTGTGTTGTGACCTATCTCGAGGAAGGAGGATCTGGTGAGGTGAATGCAGATCTCCTGTCCTATGTGGAGTTGGTTTGTAGCTCTATGCATGTAAGAAGATTGATAGAAGACAATAAATAAGAAGAAGAGCTGGTGAACGTTGCCCCACAATGGGGTGAACCACATATATCCTGCATTGTGGTTACTTTGTGCATTATGGTTGTTATGTCATTGATGTGATTTATGCTTATATGTTAGATGCATCTGATATAGTAGCTTAGTGCTTAGTGATGTGAATGAATGCCAGATCGGATCTACTTCTATGTGCTAAGTGCTTGAATGTGTTAGATATTGTTGAATACTATGTTGTTCTGTAATTAGGGTTTTGACCTGTGAAGTGAATAAGGGTTAAACACTAATGAATGTTAACTTCTAAGTGCTTTGTTAAGTGTTGTAATCACAGATCTATGTCACAGCTAAGTTGTAGACACTTGAGTCCTGTAACCACCCCTACTTCTACCTCAGGTGAGACTTCATCTGCTTCGCAGGTGTTGTTGAAAGGGTCGGTAGTTAGGGTTTTGTTGGTGCGTTGTTGAAGCATTGAACCCTGGGTCTGCCCCTGTGCCAACAAATGCTTCTATTGCTGGGACTTGAAACTGTGATTGCTTGGAAATGAAGAAAATAAAAATATGTGTATGTAGATATGTTGTTGTAGTGCGTAGTACTCTACTTGACTACGAAGCTTTGTGCTAAGAAAGGAATCAGATCTGAAGAAAAGAGGACCCTAGAAAGAATTTTTTGCAAGTTAATTACTGTGATTCCAGTGCATAGTACAGGAAAGGTTGGGTTCATTTAAAAAAAAGAGAGGATTAACTCTTTGTTATAGTTGCAGAAGACTGAGACATCTTGCTAAGGAATTCCTTGGTAAACCTCCTAGTTGTCTTTCCTGTAAAGATATGGACCATGAAATTTTGGATTGCCCTAGAATGATTGCTAAATTTGAAAAGATGAATATGAGATAATAAAACCATGAGAAATGCCAAGAGATTAAGAACATGATAGAACCCCAGAAAGAATCAGAGACTGTATTATTGTAGATGAAAGAAACCCTAAATGATCACAGCAACATCAGTTTATTAGAGACCTTAAAAGAGAAGGAGTATATAGAAACAAGAATAGGAGACTTCGACATAGACTATGTTCTACATGGGTAAACACGGGTGAATATCATGACAAAACAAACTTGGGAAATTTTAGGAAATCCTTCTATGGTTCCTTCATTGGGAGGAATAGGATTATTTAAAGGAAAATTGATAACCCTATGTGGAAGACTTACCCAGATACCTATGAGTGCTCATGGAACTTTGATAGAGGAAAAATTAGAGGTGGTTAATTTTTTTGAGCACATCGCCCCATTTTTCATTCTGATAGGAAAGACTTGGATTGAGAAAGATCAGATCCGAAGGAGAGATGAAGAGGAGGATATAGAACAGAAAAAGCAATAACTAAGAGATTTCATGGCAAGGATAATAGCACACTTACTGGAAGAACAAGATGACAAGTTGAAGCTACTGAGGACCAGATATTTAGATGTCAAACTGGAGAAAATGCAAGAAATTTTGAAAAACCTGTCCATGCAGCAGAAAAGAGCACCTACCCCTGAAATAAGAAGAGAGGAGGTATTCCACTCAAAACCTTTGAAAGACCCTCAACAGTGCGAATTTACTATGCTAAGAGAAGATAAGAATAGAAATGGAAAATGGCACCCAATGTCTCAAATCACGGGAAAGAAGGCACGAAATCTCAGCAAGAAGAAAGCAAAGTTAGAAAAATTGTAGGAATTCCCAGAGAAGACTTCGCAGAAGGAAGATCTGCAAAACTTGAACTTCGTCGGAATAGCAGAACAACGTATATTGGCACTTCGCCATGACAACACAATATGACCATTGGAGGTGTCTTGATCATTAGAACGATTCTCTAGAATGGCTAGAAATGCAGCTATGGCTGGAAATATCGCCATTGGACCTTTGAGACCGTGCCATAATGGATGGAATTGCATTGATTGAGGCATTCTTTTTCATTGGAGGAATCTATTGCAACGTTGTCTATTTAACCCGTCGAATGTTGCATCCAGAATGATTTTGTGAATTGTGAGTATCTGAGCCCACAAAGAATTCATTGTTATCACACTATGCCTATTGAGACTTCACCACATGTTCCGTTACAGTGAGTATTTGTCTGCCTACCTAAGATATTTGATCTCAAGCATGTATATCGGGTGAGCACAGCATAGTGGAAAATTCCATAGAGTAAATCCTGATAGATCTAATGTCTTAGAAGGTCATGTCCGTAGGGGAACAAGCCTCATCAACTAGAGGATTGCAAGCCTCTCCATCGACTGCACGTTGATTTGGGCCCTCTAGAACTACGACAGATAAATGGAGCAAGCATCGCGATGACTTGGCAAATGCAAATCTCATCCCATCTATCCTCCCCGACTATATCCCGCCTCTGGTTGGCGTGGTTAGTCGTGACAGTGTCTCGAGGGACTTCGAATACACATTGATCACTACATACATCCCAAAGGGGATACGCGCAGTTGGACAGTAGTTGGGATAGATTATGACATTGAAGATTAGTGACTTCAACTTGGTAGATCGCAAGAACTATGGCATTCTCTCCCCACACAAATATTTGACCAAGACAATGGGGAAGAAGTCGAAGATAATTCCCTAGTCGTGGACCATGGACATCATGTGGTCCACCATCCTGAATGTGATGAATATACCACATTTTGGAAAGCATCAGGAGGATAACGCGTACATTAAACTCCTATTGTCTTGCTTCCATGGAGGTTATCTGTGGTTGGACATACGCATCATCGTAGATCCGGTGTTGATCCATCGGATCACCGTATTAAGAATGCAAGGACCATAACCTCAAGAATTTTATCCATGGAAGGCTGCAGATCGTGCCCTAGCACAGCGAATAAAATATACCTATGGGGATGTATATAAGGGGAAGCGTGTGAGTTTTAAACTTGTGAATTAAAGAAAATGAATATAGATTCTTAAGAAAAACATAATTTAATCAATGGTTCATACACAAAGTACAAAGAGATTTTATACCAGAAACCCTCAATTGGGAAAACCTTTCTTATATTCATTATATCAAATTTCACCATTCACCATACAATATATACAATTTTTTTTGGTATTTTGTAGATACCAAAACCCTAATCCCTTAATTCGGGATTAATTTAGTAAACCACTAAAAATAGCAAAATCCGCTAAAAATAGTAAACCGCTAAAAATAGAGGGATCGTCAGGCATAGTTGTCGAACCTGCGCGCCCACACACACACATGCAAATAATATAACACATACCCAACATTCTCCCACTTGTTTTCTTTGCATCCAGGGGTCCGGGGGATTATATAGTCAACAATCCAGGGCAATAATGCCCATTGTTACTCTACACCAGGAGAACTTTTATGTGCTCACAGACTTTGTCAATGAATCTGCAACATTCTTCAAAGTGTCAAACTTTTCCAGAAACACCTTCTTTTCCTTAACCATGTCTCTCACAAAGTGATACTGAACATCAATATGCGTTGTCTTCGAATGATAAGCCAGGTTCTTTGCCAAGAAGATTGCACTCTGACTATCACAATCTATTCTCACTGCTTGTTGTACCAACCCAATACCTGAATAAAATATTTGTAACCATATTGCTTCCTTTCTTGCATGAGTGGTTGCCATGTATTTAACTTATGTAGTTGAGAGTGCCACTACAACCTGTCTTTTTCTCATCCAACTTATTGCTCCACCAAATAGGTTAAACGCATACCCACTTGTAGTTCTTCTGCAATCCAGATCTCCAGCCCAATCTGCATCAACAAAGCCATGTATGTCCACCACTCTGTCCAATCCTGGTCTTCCCTGGTAGAAAAATCCATAATTGGTAGTGCCACGAAGATACCTGAAGACCCTCTTTACTGTTGTCTAATGTTCCTTCCCTAGTTTTGACATATACCTGCTCAAAAATCCCACTGTATGTGCAATTTCCAGTCTAGTACAAACCATTGCATACATCAAACTACCAACTGCACTAGTATACAGAACATGGGACATGTCCTCTTTTTCTTCTTGTGTCTTGGGACACTGATCTACAAATAAATTTACACCTATAGGAATCGGAACCTTAACCAGTTTACTTCCATGCACATTAAACCTCTACAATATTGTCTCAACATATTTTCTCTTATTCAACCATAGTTTCTTGTTTGCACGATCTCTTTTAATCTCCATTCCCAGAATGAAGTTAGCAGCACTGAGATCCTTCATGTCAAATTTGGAGGATAGCTGCGATTTCACCTCCTTGATAACATCCATCTTATTTCCTACAAACAACATGTCATCAACATACAACACTACATAAATGAAGTGATTACCAACCTACTTGGAATATACACAGTGATCAGCCCTGCTTCTTACAAATCCCAATCCAAGGATGTATGTGTCAAACTTTTGGTACCACATCCTAGGTGATTTCTTCAGACCATATAGTGACTTCTTTAGCTTATCGACCAACTCTTTCTTTCCCTTCACTACAAATCCTTCTGGCTACTTCATGTAGATTCCTTCTTCCAAATCCCCATGTAGGAATGTTGTCTTCACATCCATCTGTTCTACTTCAAGATCAAAAGAAACAACAATAGATAAAAGAAATCTAATAGAAGTTAAATTAGCAACAGGAGAAAAAATATCACCAAAGTCAATTCCCTCTACCTGGGAATAACCTTTTGCTACTAACCGAGATTTTTATTTCTCCACTTTACCTTGTGCATTAAACTTCTTCTTAAACAACCATTTTCTACCAAAATATGTTCTTATAGCTGGAAACTCAACTATATCACATGCCTCATTCTTATCCAAGGCATCCATTTATTTGTTGAAATAATGTAACTACAAAGAGTATTCTTATTATTATTGTTATTTTATTCATAGGATTAATCCCCATTGTGAATTAATCATGTCGGTAATTGTATTAGGACCAAATCCCCTTTTGCGGATTGGTCATCGGACAATTGTAATAGGCAGAATAAGAAGTCGGCCCCAACAGTTATTATTGAGACCCAGAAATAAATTAAAGGTGGGTTTACCTACCCAGAGTGAGAGGTTGGCCCTGCCAGTGAAGACCCTTCACATGTGCCAGTCTTGTATATATAGAGAGGCTAGCGCCTCACTTTCTCACACAACTCACTTGCTCATTCTTAAGAGGCTAGCTGCAATTTACCAGTTGGAGAGAGGGATAAGAGTGGCGCATATTTTGGAGAGGACTATCTGTATTGGTTTGAGTTATCTTTTGAACATTGTATTGACAATTTATGATAAGGAAGTTTTTGTTGGGTTTTCTTCCCCCTAGAGGGTTTCCCAGGATAAATGTTGTGTCTCTTGTGAATGTGTATTTCTTAGTGATCTTGTTCTTATGTTTCTCTTATCTATTGAAATGCAAATACCTATAATAATAGCATAAACATTAACATGGTATCAGAGCCAACCTAAAGGAAGCATATTTCGCAAGAGAAAAACGTCACTATTGCAGTACCTAAAAATTAGGGTTTTGCAAAAGTGAATATTTTCAGCCCTAAAACCACCTAGAAAGTTGTGCCCTACCCCAAGGATCATTTTGGCACTTAGAGCACACCTTTTCAGTGGTTGGTTCTCCCAGAAAGTGAAACCCTAGTTTCACAAAAGTACCTGAAGTACCAGAAAACCAATACCAGAAGTACTAGAAGTAATAGAAGCACCAGTCCAGAAATCTACAGATCAGATTTGAAGGGGTAAAAATTGGATTTTCTCAGATCCAACTATACTAGGCTACTCGCCTCAGTCAAGTGCACCTCCTGGTAAGGTCAAAATTTGATTTTAAGCATTTTCATTTTTGGTCATTTTTCGTAGCCTCAAGTACAAGATGTCTGCAAGCACAATCTTGTTGAGAAACTAGAAGGCATAGACAACTTCCATGCCTGGAAGTATAGGATTGGTCTTATCCTTGCAGAGAATGACCTAGCAAAATTCATCAAAGAAGAAGTGGAGGAACATGAAGATTCCGTAGAGAAAGTGAAGCATCATAAGGACTCAATCAGGGCTCAAAGAATCATTGCAGATTCAATCAAAGACCACCTGATCCCGTATGTATCATCCAAGAAAACTCCGAAGGAAATTTTTGACTCTCTAAGCAAACTATATGAAGGAAATAACATCAACCGAAAGATGAATCTAAGATCTCAATTGAAGAATACCAAGATGCAGAAAGGAGAAATGATTCAAGAATATTTCTCTGGAATCTCAGAAATTAAAGAACAGTTAGAAGCGATTGGAGACACCATCTATGAAGACAAATTCTAAATGAAGGCCCTAAATGGTCTCACAAGACCTTGGGATGCCTTCATCCAGACGATATGTGCCAGAAAGGAGAAACTACTGTTTGAGAGCCTATGGGAAGAATGCATCCAAGAAGAGACAAGGGTAGCCAATTGTGAAGCACTACTAGCAAGGGATTATGATCAATCCCTAGATACTCATACAAAAGGAGGAAGGAATAAACCCTACTTCAAAAGGGAAACTCATAGAGAGCCTCAACCATTAAACAAATTCAACAACCAAGAATCTCATCCAAGAAATTTTCAGAAGAAAGGACAATGCAAGGGACGAGATCTCTCATCTATACAATGTTATCATTGTGATAAGATGGGACACAAGGTGAATTCTTGTCCAGTCAGAAGAGAAGAATACAAGAGGAAGCACAAAATACAACATGCCCACATAGTCGAAGATGAAGAACCACCTATGAAGATGATTAAGGACCATGTCTTGATCTCAGCTCGCTTAGGATCTGTATCACCTGGAGATGACACATGGCTCATTGATAGCGGTGCATCAAAACATATGATGGGTAAGAAAAATACTCTCTCTTGTATTTCAGAAAAGAAGTTTTCTCAGAAAGTGACTCTTGGAGATGATTATCAATATCCCATCAAGGGAGTAGGAGAATCAAACTACAAGATAGATTCAGAAATCTCAATAACAATGAAGGACGTACTCTATGTACCGGGCCTAAATAAGAACTTACTTTCCATATCAGCTTTAGACAAGAAAGGCTATAGAGTTGCCTTCATATATGGAGAAGTTCTGATGTGGGCTAAGGG
This sequence comes from Picea sitchensis, assembly GCA_010110895.2. Classification (NCBI taxonomy): domain Eukaryota; kingdom Viridiplantae; phylum Streptophyta; class Pinopsida; order Pinales; family Pinaceae; genus Picea; species Picea sitchensis. The sequence continues at coordinate 335,296 of SNQJ01S0000903.1, read as the reverse complement.
AGAAACCTTAAACGAAGCAATCATCATCGAAAATGAAGAGAATGGCCTATATAAGCTGAAGGATCACCCAGAAACTACCATGACCCATGCCATCAAAAACTCATGTGAACTTTGGCATAGAATATTAGCTCACATCAACTACAAGGCACTACCATGTTGGAAGATTGATTGTTGTCATTGGTGTCAACCCTAGTCATGGGTTTTGGACCGCAAGATTGATAAAGGTATTTGGACATGAAGGAAAATGCACATGCATATACAACACCCATGAATGGATAGTATACATCATGCCATTTTTTGTGGTATGTGGATAATCACATGGATCCTCATGGTTGAGGAGAAATGATTTTTTGAAGATGACAAAGTGAATTGAAAAAGGAAGTACATATAGGCCCTAAAAATAATTA
>SNQJ01S0000903.1:321281-334879 GCA_010110895.2 Picea sitchensis | reverse complement strand
GGCCCTAATGTTAAAAGGAAGTGACATAAATGGTATAAATAAATATCATTATACATTCATTTGATACAAGTCGAATTTCAGAGGGAAGAAGGAGTAAAAGAAGGATGGATTTCAAGGGAGGATGAAGTCTTTTGGTGATGTGTTCTAAGGTATGTTATTTTCAGGTCATCTTACCATTTTTTCTATAACGTTTTTTCTAGAATGATTCATATGGTGAAATCGCTATGGTATTGAGCATACATATCAAGGTACCTCTGGTAAAAATTTCATCTCTTGATTTTCTATAATTATGGAGATACACTCTGTGGAATATAGGGTTTGTGACCAGTACTGAAACTAGTCAATAAACAAGTGTTGTGGGTAAAACAGTCATAACTTTTTCATACAGACTCCAAATGTAATGGGACCACTTCCATTGGAAAGAGTACAGACTTTAGTTTCTTTTGTGTGAGTTTCAGAATCAGATGTTAAATATTGAGCACGGGGCATGTTGTACAAGTTGGGTCTTCTGAACAGACAAGAATTGAATAAAGTCTACCATTCTTTCTATAACCCCTTTTTGGGGAGGATTCAAGGAGTGAAAATCAGAGGATTTTCAGAGAATACATTGAGTAACATTATCTACAAGATCATAGTACTCCAAGAATTGAATAATTGTAGAAATTGAAGAAGTCTCAGAAAGCATTATCGGGTTCTATGTGATGATTGGTTGATGGTGATGATCTAATGTAAAGTTTTATTATCTCTCATATATTCTTGGGTGGAAGGAAGGGGCAAGGATAGAGAGTTCAAATATCTCTTGATATTGGAGGATTGTATCTTCCTCTTGGAGGTTTATTCCTCCATTTATATTTGGAAGTTGTAGCTACCTTTGGAAGTCATTACTTCCCTTGAACAAAAACTATTGATTATTTCTCATGTATTGTGCATGGTGTATTGGTGTAACTCTTATACTATTGTTCATTTCTCATTGGATATAATTGAATGGTTTAAGTATAATTTGAAAAAGGTTTTTAAATTGTACTTGATACTGATTCACCCCCCTCTCAGTATCAACATACCATACATATGCAAAGCAGTCATAGGTTTACCAGAACTCAAGGTTGATCAAGAAGGCATATGCAATGGGTGTGCACAAGGGAAGAATATCAAGAACCCTTTTCCAAAGAGGGATAGCAAAGAAGAAGGAGTATTGGAACTCATTCATTCAGACGTGTGTGGCCCAATGCCATCATCTTCCATTAGCTTGGAATATACACAATGATCATCTTTGCTTCTTACAAATCCCAATCCAAGGATGTATGTGTCAAACTTTTGGTTCCACATCCTAGGTGATTGCTTCAGACCATATAGTGACTTCTTTAGCTTACCAACATACTCCTTCTTTCCCTTCACTACAAAGCCTTCTGGCTACTTCATGTAGATTCCTTCTTCCAAATCCCCATGTAGGAATGTTGTCTTCACATCTATATGTTCTACTTCAAGATCAAAAGCAACAACAATAGATAAAAGAAATCTAATAGAAGTTAAATTAGCAATAGGAGAAAAAATCTCACCAAAGTCAATTCCCTCTACCTGGGAATAACCTTTTTCTACTAACCGAGCTTTGTATTTCTCCACTTTACCTTGTCAATTAAACTTCTTCTTAAACAACCATTTTCTACCAAAATATGTTCTTCTAGCTGGCAACTCAACTATATCCCATGCCTCATTCTTATCCAAGGCATCCATTTCTTTGTTGAAATAATGCAACTGCAAACAGTATTCTTATTATTATTGTTATTTTATTCATAGGATTAATCCCCATTGTGGATTAATCATGTCGGTAATTGTATTAGGACCAAATCCCCTTTTGCGTATTGGTCATTGGACAATTGTAATAGGTAGAATAAGAAGTCGGCCCCAACAGTTACTATTGAGACCCAGAAATAAATTAAAGGTGGGTTTACCTACCTAGAGTGAGAGGTCGGCCCTACCAGTGAAGACCCTTCACACGTGCCAGTCTTGTATATATAGAGAGGCTAGCGCCTCACTTTCTCACACAACTCACTTGCTCATTCTTAAGAGGAAATCTGCAATCAGTTGGAGAGAAGGAGAAGAGTGGCGCATCTTTTGGAGAGGACTATCTGTATTGGTTTGAGTTATCTCTTAAACATTATATTGGCAATTTATGATAAGGAAGTTTTTGCTGGGTTTTCTTCCCCTAAAGGGTTTCCCAGGATAAATGTTGTGTCTCTTGTGAATGTGTATTTCTCATTGATCTTGTTCTTATGTTGCTCTTATCTATTGAAATGCAATCAACTATAATAATAGCATAAAAATTAACATGGTATCAGAGCCAACCTGAAGGAAGCATATTTCACAAGAGAAAAACGTCACTGTTGCAGTACCTGAAAATTAGGGTTTTACAAAAGTGAATCTTTTCAACCCTAAAACCACCTAGAAAGCTACGCCCTCCCCCAAGGATCATTTTGGCACTTAGAGCGCACCTTTTCAGTGGCCGGTTCTCCCAAAAAGTGAAACCCTAGTTTCACAAAAGTACCTGAAGTACCAAAAATCCAGTACCTGAAGCACAAGTCTAGAAATCCGCAGATCAGATTTGAAGGTGTAAAAATTGGATTTTCTCATATCCAGGTATACTAGGCTACTCGCCTCAGCCAAGCGCATCTCCTGGTAAGGTCAAAATTTGATTTTAAGCATTTTCATTTTTGGTCATTTTTCGTAGCCTCAAGCACAAGATGTCTACCAGCACAAAGCTTGTTGAGAAACTAGAAGGCATAGAAAACTTCAATGCTTGGAAGTATAGTATCGGTTTGATCCTTGCAGAGAATGACCTAGCAAAATTCATCAAAGAAAAAGTGGAGGAACCTGAAGATGCCGTAGACAAAGCGAAGCATCAGAAGGACTCAATCAGGGCTCAAGGAATCATTGTAGATTCAATCAAAGACCACCTGATCCTATATGTATCATCCAAGAAAAATCTGAAGGAAATGTTTGACTCTCTAAGAAAACTATATGAAGGAAAGAACATCAACCGAAAGATGAATCTAAGATCTCAATTGAAGAATACCAAGATGCAGAAAGGAGAAATGATTCAAGAATATTTCTCCGAAATCTCAGAAATTAAAGAACAGTTAAAATCAATTGGAGACACCATCGATGAAGATGAATTCGTAATGAAGGCCCTAAATGGTCTCACAAGACCTTGGGATGCCTTCATCCAGACGATATGTGCCAGAAATGAGAAACTATAGTTTGAGAGCCTATGGGAAGAATGCATCCAAGAAGAGACAATGATAGCCAATTGTGAAGCACTACTAGCAAGGGATGATGATCAAGCCCTAGCTACTAATACAAAAGGAGGAAGGAAGAAACCCTAATTCAAAATGGAAACTCATAGAGAGCCTCAACCATCAAACAAATTCAACAACCAAGAATCTCATCCAAGAAATTTTCAGAAGAAAGGACAACGCAAGGGACGAGATCTCTCATCTATACAATGCTATCATTGTGATAAGATGGGACACAAGGTGAATTCTTGTCCAGTCAGAAGATAAGAATACAAGAGGAAGCACAAAAGACAACATGCCCACATAGTCGAAGATCAAGAACCACCTATGAAGATGATTAAGGACCATGTCTTCATCTCAGCTCTCTCAGGATCTGTATCACCTAGAGAGGACACATGGCTCATTGATAGTGGTGCATCAAAACATATGATGGGTAAGAAAAATACTCTCTCTTATATTTCAGAAAAGAATTTTTCTCAGAAAGTGACTCTTGGAGATGATTATCAATATCCCATCAAGGGAGTAGGAGAATCAAACTACAAGCTAGATTCAGAAAAGTCAATAACAATGAAGGACGTACTCTATGTATCGAGCCTAAAGAAGAACTTACTTTCCATATCAACTTTAGACAAGAAAGGATATAGAGTTTCCTTCATATATGGAGAAGTTCTGATGTGGGCTAAGGGAGAAACCTTAAATGAAGCACTCGTCATCGGAAATGAAGAGAATGGCCTATATAAGCTGAAGGGTAACCCAAAAACTACCATGACCCATGCCATTGAAAACTCATGCAAACTTTGGCATAGAATATTAGATCACATCAGCTACAAGGCACTACCATACATATGCAAGGTTGTCACAGGTTTACCAGAACTCAAGGTTGATCAAGAAGGCATATGCAATGGGTGTGTGCAAGGGAAGAATATCAAGAACCCTTTTCCAAAGAGGGATAGCAAAGCAGAAGGAGTATTGGAACTCATTCATTCAGACATGTGTGGCCCAATGCCATCATCTTCCATTAGTGGGTATGTATACTATGTATCATTTATTGATGACTATTCTCGCAACACCTGGATATATTTCTTGAAATCTAAAGATGAAGTATTCAGTAAATTCAAGGAATTCAAAGCCTTGATAGAGAATCTTTCTGAAAGAAAGATTAAGATACTCAGGTCAAATAATGGAGGAGAATATACCTCAAAGGAGTTCGTAAACTTCTGCAGAGATGTTGGAATCAAGAGAGAACTCACTACTCCCTATAATCCCCAACAAAATGGTGTAGCCAAAAGGAAGAACAAAACAATTATGGAAGTTGTAAAAACCATGATTCACGATCAAGATATTCCTATGTGTTTATGGGAAGAAGTAGTAATGGCAGTTGTTTATGTGCAGAACCAATTATCCCATAGTGCACTTGGGTTCAAGACACCAGAAGAAATGTTCACTGGAAAGAATCCAGAGGTAAGCCATCTTAAAATATTTGGTTGTCCATTTTTTATTCATATACCAAAAGAGAAAAGAAACAAGATGGAACCCTCCGGAAAGAAAGGAATATTTGTGGGATACTATGAGGTCCCCAATGCCTTTAGAATATACATACCTGGTCATGGCCGTATTGAAATTAGTAGGGATGTGACATTTGATGAAGAAGCAACACTTAAGAAATCAAGAAGATTCCAGCTTGAAGAAGTATACGAAGAGGAACCTGTAAATCCCAGGATTACAGAATCCATGAGGGAAGTTCTTAGAACTACAGAACCTGTAAGGGAAGTCATAACTTCCCTTGATGAGGAGACTCCTGAAGATCATGATATAACAGAAGTTCAAGAACCTCCTCAAATGACCTTCTCCCATAAAAGAAATCATGCTTGGGCAAGAGAGCTTATTCAAGATGGAGAGAAGTATGGTGTTCCAAAAGGAACCATGAGATAGGTGAAAAGACCAAATCCATTCTCCAGTTACATGGATTTGATGTGCAATATACTTGATGAAGAACCTACATGCTTTGAAGAGGCCATTCAAAAGAAGGAATGGGAAGATGCCATGACAGAGGAATACCAATCCATAATAAAGAATGATGTATGGGAAATAGTTCCCAGACCAAAAAGTAAGGATGTGGTGTCATCAAAATGGCTCTTCAAAATCAAACATGCTGCTGATGGAAGTATTGAGAAATATAAAGCAAGATTTGTCGCTCGTGGATTTTCCCAGAAGGAAGGCATTGACTATGAAGAGACATTCTCTCCTGTGGCCAGATACACTTTGATCAGAACCATCATATCTCTTGCAGCCAAGATGAAATGGAAGTTGCACCAGATGGACGTGAAGGCAACTTTCCTAAATGGTGTTATCGAAGAGGAAGTGTATATAGAGCAATCCCAAGGATTTGAGGTTGAAGACAGGAAGTCTCATGTCTGCCAATTGAAGAAAGCCTTATACGGATTGAAGCAATCTCCCAAAGCTTGGTATGGCTGTATAGACAGTTTCTTGACGAGCTTAGGCTTTACCAAGAGTAAAGCAAACTCAAATCTCTACTTCAAAATTATGGATAATGAACCAGTAATATTACTACTGTATGTGGATGACTTATCCTTAACTGGAGAAGAAAAGCTCATCGTTGAATGTAAAAAGAGACTTTCCGTAGAATTTGAAATGAAATACCTTGGCCTAATGCATTACTTCTTAGGTCATGAGGTATGGCAGAGTCTAGAAAGGATCTTCCTTAACCAAGGGAAGTACACAGTCGAAATCTTAAAGAGATTCGACATGCTAGAATGTAAGTCCATGAATACACCCATGGAAATGAAGCTGAAGTTGTTGGTCGATACTTCATCAAAATTATTAGATGCCACACTATACAGATAGATTATTGGATCACTGATGTACCTGATGAACACCAGACCAGACATTTGTTTTGCAATGAACACCTTGAGTCAGTTTCTGGTAGAGCCCAGATGTGTTCACCTAATGGCTGCAAAACATGTGATGAGGTACCTTAAAGGTACAATGGATTATGGTCTTAGCTATGATGGAGATCATGAATTCACACTGAGCGGATACACTGATGCAGATTGGGCAGGAAGTGTGTTATGCCCTGTTTCCCCAGTTTGTAAGAATAACTATACTTGCCAGGAGCTGTGGAAAACCCAAAAATGTGAATGTGTGATGTGAATGGACCTTGTGAAAAAGGTTGATGAATGTGAATAATATTATGAATATATATTGCAAGACTATTGAGAGGGGATATGCTGAAAAAGAGACCATGATGGTTGGAGAAATGTGGTGGAAGGCACCCGGAATGGTGGGGTTAACTTCCACCGAAACCAATATCGTATTTCGACTTCACTGGCCCAGAGAACCAAGATCGGCTCGCTGGCCCCGAATTAAATGACTCGTCAGGTTGGTAGGTAAAGGGATTCTCATGAGTAATGAGGGATGGGGTTGAACCGCCCATCCATAGAGTCCTCAAACCTAACCACTGCGAGGAAAATCGTGCCACATGAAACCTCGCCGAACAGAGAAAAGGCAGGAATTGTGGGCGATCAAGGGTAGACGCGATGGAAAGAGGAAGAGAACTCTGGGAAAATATAGAGTGAGTGATAGAAGAGAAGAAGGAGAATAACCTTCATTCTCGATCACTGGAAAATAGAGACGCAGTCTCGCAGCATCGTGGTCTCGACTCGGGGGTGGCTTGTGGTAAATCCATTGGGAGTCATAGATCCTACAGTTGGGTGGAAACGAGCACCCCTCTCAGCAGTTGCAGTCACATCTAGTGTTCTTTCTGATAAGTGTTTACAGCTTGCATCTTGAAATTTATATGCTGACATGTATGCTCATAGTCTGTGCAATTTGTGAATGGTTTGAGTATAAGACTGTCTATGTAGTGTTTTGATAAAAAAATGGTGGTTGCATGCTTTTACTGGAAGGACCACATATGGCTTATGTTATAGATAGATTTGTATATATATATATATACGCATATTGTATTAATTTGGACCTCAAGTCTGCTTTTGGGAGAGCTATGTCCTTATTCTCCCCCAGGAATACCTGGAATAGACCTCCCCATAGAGATACCCTTCTTGGAGATATTACCAAGAACTTGGAAAAGGATTTGAAGGTGCAAGTCTTAGTAACCCTGTATGAGGAAGAATTATCCTCTTGAAATCCTGAAATAGCAATGTAGGGATAGGTTTCGATCAACAGACGAGATCTTGTCAGAATATCTGTGGTCATTCACGACCATTAGGTTGGAGGAAGAAACGAGGAAGTTACACGCCTTAACCCTTTTCCTTTATCTTCATGAGTAGCAAAGAAATCAGGACCGTAGATCCCCAAGGTCCGTGATAGTATCTGGACCGTTGGTTTTTCCACATCCAGGGAGCAGTGGGAGAGTGCACAGCGTGGGACGATCTGAACCGTCAGATCTTAGTTAGAAAACCCGACAACCGATGGATCTATCAGAAGATACACGAGGGTTAATCCCTCAGGAATAGGGGCGAAAGTCTCGAAAGAAGAGTCAGTATTGGGGTTTCAGATTTTGAGAATTCAGGAGTCCTGATGACAAGAGATCGGGACACTCCATGGTGGAAATCCCGAAATAGATCTGGTTCGTCCGATTAAGGGAGGCCACATGTCACGAGATCCTTTCAAAGGATCCAAGTTTGGTAACAATTGTTAGATGTGAGGAAGGAATGTGGATGATAGTACCTTGACCCCTCTCCGCCTTTCCAAGCAATGCACAAAGGTGATCCTCTCGAAGGTTTGAAGGTCTGTAATGACCGTTAGATTTGAGGAAGAGACGCAGACCTTAATGCCACGACCCTTTTTACCCTTGCAAGAGATGAAGGAATCGGGATCGTAGATCCCCATGGTCCATGGAAGTACCTAGACCGTCCATCTATAGAGTACATGTGGCTGTTGATAAGCGCTTTGGTGTTTTGGAACCCGGGAAACCAAAGGGAAAGAACCCTTCTCTTCGTGAGTCGTGAAATCCCGATCACCGAAACCCCAAAATGGCGTGAGGTGTGAATGAGATTAAGGAAAGCTGGGATTTGATCGTGACCATTGATCATCCCAAAAATATCTCGACCATTGATCTTGGTTGAAGGTCGTCGTCATCCATCGAAGGGACACATGGCTGTCGGTCGATGTTTTGACATTTTGGCATTTGGGAAACCAAAGGGCAAGAAACCTTGCCTTTGCAAATCATGAAATCCTGATACCCGAACTCCCGATGTGCTTGGTAATAGAAAAGATAAGTCCTGAAGGAATCTAGACCATCCATCAAAGGAGACGTGTGGTGAGCGGTCAAAGTTCAGGGAAAAGTTTTGAAATCCCATGGACCGTTGGACCCACACTCTTAAGAGCCGTCGATCTATTACACGAATTCCCATAATGGAATTCAGACATTTGAATGAAAAAGAGTCTTGGAGTCATTGCATTTTAAACTCTCAAATACTGAAACCCCGTAAGGATCCATACTGTTGAATCAGGGGAGGCTTACGGCCATCGATCTCCCTTTGGAGGGAAACTTGCCAATCACTAGCCCTATCAGGGTTCAGTGTTTCATTTTTTCAAGCTTCGGGGTTTGCAGAGTCGAAAGACTCGACGTTCTAGTAGCACTGAGTTGCAAAGTGCGAAGAGATTCCATACTAGTTCGGCCCATAGTTGTGACCCACAACCACATGGAGGTGAACATATGAGGAACTATATGACACTAGGCCCCCGTGAGTATTTCAGGGATTTTGATCCTCGAAGAATCGATGAAATTTTTTTATTTTCATAGTGGGTGTGTTACAAAGCATTGCTGACAGAAAAATAACTTCCGGATGTTGTTTTAGTTTGGGATCAACCATGATTTCGTGGCAGAGTAGGAAGCAATCCAGTATTGCTCTCAGCACAGTGGAAGCAGAGTACATTATCGCATGTTCTACTAACTGCGAAGCTATATGGCTTCGAAAGTTGTTGACTGGCCTATTTGACTTGGAGATGAGAGAAACCGTGATTCTATGTGACAACCAGAGTTGCATAAAGATGACAGAGAATCCTGTATTCCACGATAGGTCAAAGCACATAGAGATCCGCTATCATTTCATCTGCAACATGGTACATAGAGGAGCCTTGAAGCTCCAGTACATTAGCACAGATGAACAGGTTGTTGATGTGTTGACCAAACCTCTATCTCATGTAAATTTTGAACACTTTCAAGATAAGCTTGGTATCATCTGAAAGGACCCTCCCTGAAAGGGGGAGTATATATATTCCTTGCTTCTGACCTCGCCGTTAGACATAAATCAAGATGAGTCATTGCTTCTGACCTCACTGTTAGACGTAAAGCATGGCGTTGTGTGTTCCTTGCTTCTGACCTTTCTATTAGATGTAAAGCAAGATGAGTCATTGCTTCTGACCTTGCTATTAGACGTAAAGCATGACGTTGTGTGTTCCTTGCTTCTAACCTCGCTATTAGACATAAAGTAAGATGAGTCATTGCTTATGACCTCGTTGTTAGACGTAAAGCATGACATTGTGTGTTCCTTGCTTTTGACCTTGCTGTTAGACGTAAAGAAAGATGAGTCATTGCTTCTGGCCTCGCTGTTAGACGTAAAGCATGACGTTGTGTGTTCCTTTCTTCTGAGCTAGTTGTTAGACGTAAAGCAAGATGATTCCTTGCTTCTAACCTCGTTGTTAGACGTAAAGCAAGATGATGATGTGCTCCTTGCTTCTGACCTAGTTGTTAGACGTAAAGAAAGATGATTCCTTGCTTCCAACCTAGTTGTTAGACGTAAAGCAAGATGATGTATACCTTGCTTCTAACCTCGTTGTTAGACGTAAAGAAAGATGTGACTGACACTGAGCTACAAGCTTAACAGTTGTGACATTGAGCCAGTGTAGTACTGTGATGTGCCATCCTAGTACTGTGATGAGGTATCATTTTTACTGATGCATATTGATGCAGATGATGATGGCATTAATTCGAGAATGATGATGCTCCCGATGAAGAAAACTTATGATGACTCGTAAATTTTCCAGCCAATGTTCCAAGATGATATTAACGATATTGTCCTCCTGATGCCACTGATGATGTAGACCTCTCTCGCCTGATGTTGTTGAAGAATACCCTTCTTGTTAAGGGGGAGTGTTGAAATAATGTAACTGCAAAGAGTATTCTTATTATTATTGTTATTTTATTCATAGTATTAATCCTCGTTGTGGATTAATCATGTTGGTAATTGTATTAGGACCAAATCCCCTTTTGCGGATTAGTCATCGGACAATTGTAATAGGCAGAATAAGAAGTCGGCCCCAACAATTATTATTGAGACCCAGAAATAAATTAAAGGTGGGTTTACCTACCCAGAGTGAGAGGTCGGCCCTACCAGTGAAGACCCTTCACACGTGCCAGTCTTGTATATATAGAGAGGCTAGCGCCTCACTTTCTCACACAACTCACTTGCTCATTCTTAAGAGGCAAGTTGCAATTTACCAGTTGGAGAGAGGGAGAAGAGTGGTGCATCTTTTGGAGAGGACTATCTGTATTGGTTTGAGTTATCTCTTTAACATTGTATTGGCAATTTACGATAAGGAAGTTTTTGCTGGGTTTTCTTCCTCTAGAGGGTTTCCCAGGATAAATGTTGTGTCTCTTGTGAATGTGCATTTCTCAGTGATCGTGTTCTTATGTTTATCTTATCTATTGAAATGAAAAGAACTATAATAATAGCATAAAAATTAAAATTCTTCAACCATGGCTTTCTTCCAGAGCTTACTATCCTCTAAATTCATTTCTTCCCTGATAGTTTTGGGATCATCATCAGTAATAGATAAAGAAAAATTGGAACGAAAATTAGGTGGACTATACCTTTTTATTTGTTGTTTATCTCTCACTGATATCCTCAATACTTGGGTATGAGTCTCTTCTTCTTCTTCGTCGTCTTCTTCCTCTTCTTCAGATGATTCATATTTTGCATCATCCAATTAAAGCTCTATTTTCTCAGGTTCGTCTTGCGTTGGTAGGAATTCATGTTTGGACACATCTTTTACCTCTCTAAAAACAACATCTCGACTGTAAAAAAGTCTTCTTGGTTTCTGGGTTCCAAAGATTATAACCTTTCACACCATCTTTATAACCAATAAAGATACACTTTTCAACATTTTTATCTAGCTTACTCCTATTTTCCTTTGGAACATGTACATAAGCATGACAACCAAACACTCTAAGATGTTGAAGAGAGGGTTTCTTCGCAGACCATACCTCGTGTGGAGTTTATTGTCCAACACTAATGAAGGTGATTGATTGACCAGGTAACATGTTGTACCCACTACCCCTACCCAAAATTCTTGTCCTAACCCGACACCCCTAAGCATGCTCCTTGTTTTTTCCATCAGTGTCTTGTTCATCCTTTCTGCAACTCCATTCTACTGAGGAGTGTATGGAGTAGTATTCTTCTTTCTATACCACACTTCTTACAGAATTCTTCGAATTCATTTCTGCAGAATTCTCCACCATTATCTGTTCTCAATACCTTTATTTTCTTCTCTATCTGATTTTATACCAGAGCCTTAAACTCTTTAAATTTATCAAATACCTCATATTTCTTTCTAAGAAAATAAATCCATGTGTTCCTTGAAAAATAATCTATGAATGAAACATAATACACAGATATACCTAGGGATGGAACAGGAACAGGTCCAAACACATCACTATGTATCAACTCTAAGATCCCCTTTTCTCTTGTAGCACCAGATGGGAATCTTACTCGATTTTGTTTACCATATATGAAATGTTCACAGAAATCAAAATCCAGAGTGCAATTAGACATACCTTCAACCATTCCTTTACCATGTAGTGTCCTAAGGTCCTTTTTGTAAATTGTAACCTTGTACAATGTCTACTGTAAACAGATATTCAGAAAAGAACATAAATGATACAATGGAAAATATAAACATTACACAGAGATTTTTCCCCTAGAAACCCAAATCGGGAAAACCAACATATATTATATTTATTCATTGTGTTACATTGTTTACAATACAATATACATATAGGAGCCAGCGACATCCAAAACCCTAACCCAATGACCTGGATGAGTCCAAAACCCTAATTCCTTAACTGGAAATAGAAAACCATCAACAAAAACCATGTGCCGAAAAACCCACCTAAATACATGACATGTTTCCCGAGGTAGGTGTCATGTTTCTTGAGGCAAAAACAAAATTCCCGGGGGTGCTCCCCCTGGACCCCCATGCAGGGGGATCTGCCCCCCTGCACCCCCCTACGTGCCTGGTGCATACGCTCAAGCACTACTACTCGTGAAAATAATATAACACATACCCAACATTCTCCCACTTGTTGTTTTCTTTGCATACAGGGGGTTATAGGGTTACATAGTCAAAAATCTAGGGCAGCAATGCCCATGGATCCTCTACACCAAGAGAACTTCTCAGTGCTCACAGATTTTGTTAATGAGTCTACAAAATTCTTCAAAGTGTCCACCTTCATCACTCATACTTTCTTTTCTTCAATCATGTCTCTCACAAAGTGATATTGAACATCAATGTGCTTTGTCTTTGAATGATAAGCAGGGTTCTTCTCCAGAAAAATTGCACTCTGACAGTCACACTCTATCCTTACAGCTTGTTATACCAACCCAATACCTAAACACAATCTTTGTAACCATATTAATTCCTTACTTGCATGAGTGGCTACCATGTATTCAGATTTTGTAGTTGAAAGTGCCACTACAACATGTCTTTTGCTCATCCAACTTATTGCTCCTCCAAAAAGGTTAAACACATACCTTCTTGTAGATCTCCTATGATCCAAATATCTATCCCTATCTGCATCCACAAATCCATGTATATCGACCACTCTGTCCAATCCCGATCTTCCTTTGTAGCACAATCCATAGCTAGCAGTGCCACGCAAATACCTGAAAACCATTTTTACTGTTGTCCAATGCTCCTTCCCTGGTTTTGACATATACCTACTCAAAAATCCCACTGCATGTGCAATGTCTGATCTAGTACAGACCATTTCATACATCAAACTGCCAACTGCACTCACATATGGAACATGAGACATGTCCTCCTCTTCTTCATGTGTCTTGGGACACTGATCCCCAGATAACTTCACACCAACAGGAATAGGAACCTTGACCGGTTTACATTCCTACATATTAAACCTCTGCAATATTGTCTCAACATATTTTCTCTGATTTAACTAGAGTTTCCTCTTTTTTCGATCTCTTTTAATTTCCATGCCCAAAATGAAATTTGAAGCACCAAGATCCTTCATGTCGAATTTAGAGGACA
>SNQJ01S0000903.1:292719-318761 GCA_010110895.2 Picea sitchensis | reverse complement strand
CCCTTCTTTTTCTCAACTTTGGATCTACATTGCTTCTTGTAGTGCCCTTCTTTTCCACACCTCCAACATACCCTTACAAACTTTCCAGGAGATTTAGATCTACCCTTAGACTTAGATCTCCCACTTGAGAAATTAGATATGTTTCTTTCCTGGGAACGTCCTCTTGCAAATAATGTGTCTATGTTATGTCCTTCCATATTCTTTCGTCTCATCTCCTCTGAAAACAAGGATGACACCACTTCTTCAAACTTCAAAGAAGTTGTATTACTACCTATAGCCACAACCAAACTATCCCACGAGTCTGGTAAAGAACACAACAAACTGATACATTTATCTTCATCTGAAATTTTAATCTCAACAGATACTAACTAACTTACCATAGTATTGAATGCGTTCAAATGCTCTACCACCGAGTCTCCATCTCTCATCGTCAAGTTATACACCTTCTTTCTCAGGAATAGTTTATTCACTAGGGACTTAGACTGATACAACTTCCCCAACTTTTCCCATAAATACCTGGTTGTAGCTTCCTCTGACACATTCAGTAATACTGAATCGAAGAGACACAGTCGAATTGTGCTCTTCGCCTTCCGATCCACCTTTTTCTAGTCATATGCAGAAGTTCCTATAGGTGCAGTACTTGGATCTATCATGATCCACTGATCTCTATCCACCAAAATATCTTCCATTTTGATCTTCCATATCTCAAATATTTTCCCATTAAACTTCTCGATCTCCATCTTCGAATTGCTTGCCATTTTTTTCACTCGAAAAACAATACTGCAAATCTCCCACTATAACAAGGCTTATCATAGTCCCGAGCCAAACCCTTGACCACAAAGGCCTCCCCCTGAAGCCAATAAATCTCTAATACCAAATGTAAATTCTAAACTTGTACAATGTCTACTGTAAACATATATTTACAAAAGATACAATGGAAAATACAAACATTACACAGAAATTTTTCCCCTGGAATCCCAAACTGGGAAAACCAACATATATTTTATTCATTCATTGTGTTACATTGTTTACAATACAATATACATATAGGATCCAGCGGCATCCAAAACCCTAACCCAATGACTTGGATTAGTCCAAAACCCTAATTCCTTAACCGAAAATAGAAAACCATCGGTAAAAACCATGTGCCTAAAAAACCCCCTAAATACATGACACATTTCCTGAGGTAGGTGTCATATTTCCCATGACACTACTACTCGTGAAAAGAATATAACACATACCCAACACTTTTCTCCAATATGCCCCAGTCTTTGATGCCACAACATGGTGTTCTTTTTGGGGACGATATTGGTCTTGTCTTCTTTATTTGTCTACTCAAGGACAACAAAACTGTTACAACCATTAGTATAAGTGATTCCCAACAACTTGTACAAAGTTCCACACCGAAATCCCATCATCAAAACCATTTCCCATCGTACCATATTGCAAGTGTTCTTTCCAAATACAGTATCCACTCCAGCATCATCCAACTTCCTTACAGATATTAGGCTCCTGGCAAGTTTTGGAATGTGTAGAACCCCAGGGAGTGTTCTAATCCTTCCATCTTTTAGCAACAACTTAACCCTTCCACGTCCTAATATTTTTGTTGTCAAGTCTTCTCCTAGGAATACATCACCACCATCATATTTTTCATATTTATAGAACTACTCCCTATGATGATTCATATGGTATGATGCACATGAGTCGATCAACCATACATCGTGTCTTGCATGTGTGCTTGTAGATGCTAGGTAAACATCACGTCCTTATTTAGTGGAGGTTTTCGCCTCTGTGGAAGAGGTACTATAAAATCCCTTTGGTTTTTCAACCTTCTTAGACTTGCAATCTTTATTATAATGCCCTTTTTTACCACACTTCCAACATTTCGTCAAAGATTTTCCTGGAGACTTAGATCTACCTGTAGATTTAGATCTCCCCCCTGAAGGCTTACCAGGATTCCTGTCTTGGGTGTGACCTCTTATAAATAAAGCATATGTGCTATGACCATCCATGATTTTTCGCCTCATCTCTTCAGATAACAAGGATGAAACTACATCCTCATACTTCAATGTAGATTGAGTGGTACTACCAATTTATACAACCAAATTATTCCAAGAGTCTGGAAAAGAACATAACAAAGTAATACACTTATATTCTTCTACAATCGTAATATTAACAGAGACAAGTTGACTTACCAGAGTATTAAAGGCATTTAGATGCTCTGTCACAGAATCTCCATCTTCCATCCTAAGATGATACAAATTCTTTCGAAGAAACAACTTGTTTACCAGGGACTTTGATTGATACAAATTCCCCAAATTATCCCATAGTTCCTTGGCTGTAGACTCTCCTGAGACATTCAACAACATCAAATCTGCCAGGCAGAGTCGAATAGTACTCCTTTCTCTTTTGTCCAACTTCTCCCAATCTTCCTTTGACATACTAGTAGGTGGTGTACTGGTAGTTTGTGTACTGTTAGGTTGTGTACCAGTAGCCTGTGTGCTAGTAGACGGTGTACTAGTAGGTTGTTTACCAGGATCCACAACGAACCATTGTTCTTTGTCTACAATAAGGTCCTCCATCTTCAACTTCCATAGGTCAAAGTTTTTACCGTTTAAATTCTCTATCTCGATTCTAGAAGATCTTGCCATTCCTCTTTCTGCACTCAAATCACAACTACAAAATCTCCCACTAAACCCAGGTTTATCACAGACCGAAGATAAACTTGATCTATCAATACCAAGCCAAACCCTCAACAAAAAAGGCATCCCTCTGAAGCCAAAAACAAGATCTGATACCACATGTAAGTTTTAAACCTGTGAAGTAAAGCAAATGCATATAGATTCTTAAGAAAAATAGAATTTAATCAATGGCTCATACACAGAGTACACAAAGATTTTATAATGGAAACCCTCAACCGCGAAAACCTTTCTTATATTAATTATATTGAATTTCACCATTCACCATACAATATTTACAATGTTTTTAGGTATTCCATAGATACCAAAACCCTAATCCCTTAATCTAGGATTAATTTAGTAAACCGCTAAAAATAGAAAAATCCACTAAAAATAGTAAACCACTAAAAATAGAGGGATCGTCAGACATAGTTGTCGAACCTGATGTGCCCACACACACACATGCAAAGAATATAACACATACCCAACATATAGAGGGATCATCAGACGTAGTTGTCGAACATGACGCGCCCACACACACACATGCAAAGAATATGACACATACCCAACAAAGCGAGGCTACAAGGTAGCCTCCATCCAAAATGGCGCAGTGCGCCTAACCTGCCAGTTGATGTCTGGTAATCTAGTCAAGATGAATAGACCCATGAAGGTCATGGGGTTCATTGTCAACCTTGTAGGAAAATGCATTGAAGGGCTACAAATGAACTAGGTGAGCTACCTCGTCAACCAATTAGAGAAAGACTGTCGCAAAGCTCAGGATCATGGCTACAAGTTCCATTTTAGTTGGTTTTTGATCCTCTTCACCTTTATTTCTTAGGAGATGTCAGAAGGAGTGACCTTACCTGAAATTGAGTCATCTAATCCACTAGTTGCGAAGTTCACTATGCTCTGGTATTCGAGCGACATGGAAAAACAATGGCAGTCAAACGCAGTGTTCCACACATATTACCTACAACTGAAGAGGGATATTGAGTCCTTCCCTCATATGACGTCGAATACCCTGCACAGGTTTAGGCCCCTTGTGAATTTCCGACGCAGATAGAAATTTTATTTATATCACTGTGTGCGAAGATGAACATAAAGAAGAGCTCTAATCCTACTATAAACTCACAGAGGAGGACATGGAAGAAATAAATAAGGAACGACCTGCACGGTGCCTTATACCATTCAACCAGGCAGAACTATCCGACCCTGACCTCATCGAAATCCCTACGGTCACTCGTGAAGAGTATGATACACCCAACAGTAGCAGTAGGAATAAGAAGGGAGAGGTACAAGAGTTGCACGACGCATCATAAGACACTGCTTCAGATTCACCTAGAGGGGCAGGAGGTGACGAAGTATACAAAGAAGAGGATAAAGGGGAAGAATACAAATAGAAGTAGGGCAAAGTGACACCACCCAAGGATCCCATCGATGAGGCTGAGATATCCAAGAAAATAAAAGGGTCCCCCATGAAACATTTATCGCAGAAGAAGTCAAAAGCTAGTAATCCCAAGTTTCAGACTATGCTCATGGTAGATGACATTGACCTCATCATCGTTGTTGTATCAGATACCTCAGAATATGTTTTACATCACAACGAAGCAAAACAAGAGACCATGTATGATAGGATTGAAGCAGAGCTGAAAGGGGTACACCAATCCCTCTACTCCAGTCGTGCAGTGTCTACTTTGCCACCGCCATATGAAGGAATTGAAGTAGAATATGAGCATGCCCAGCTACACAGACTACAAGATGCGACTGAAGCTCACCTTCATCATGTCCAGGAAGAAAAGAGAAGGCCACAGAGGAATTGAATCAATCCCTAGAGCAACATCAGGTTTCACAACAAGAAAAATATGACCTCCAAGCGAAGTTTGCAGAGGATAGAGTGCATATCCAGAAGGAGAAATAACAGTTGCTCGCAGAGCATATTGGAGTTAAAGAAGAAGTCACTAGAGAACTTCACTTTGTGATGGGATTAGAAGAGATGGAAGAAGACCCAGTGGAGAGTTAGGTGGGGAAGCTTGTTGAAGCCATTCAATAGCTCCAACAAAGAGTAACAGAACTGGAATTACAAGCAGTTCCAAGAAATCCACAGAAAGTGTGAGACCAGAGAGAAGAAACTTCTCGAAGCGTCGTCTATATAATCAAGGCATTGGCCTTAGTATGAAAAAAAATCAGCAATTGAAGTGTGTGGACTTACGACCACCTTGCAGAGGACCCTAAACTAAGGACACTGGAGTCACAACTCCAGGAGGAAAAGTAGCAAGAAACAATAGTGAAAGCGCAGTTGAATCCACTGTCAGTGGTTGAGAGGATAAAAGGTCCCAGAAAAAATGCACGATTCAGCAACAGTTCCATGCCATCCAGAGTAAAGTCATGGAAGTGACCCAGAGGCTCCAGCTAGTGCAGGATGAATATTGCACACTTTTTTAGGAGATTGAAGGACAAGGTGCAGAACATGAACAAATGGTCACCACAGTAGAACAATGCTTGGAAGGACCTATGACTGATAAATTTATTCAGGAGTTCACCAAGCAGGAGGATCTGGTGAAGCAGCAGGTCGAGGCAGCTCGAGCTAAGCTCAAAACCTTTGGCTCAAAGTTACCCAGATCAGAGTGACTCGGGACAAGTTGCAGGTAAGTGTTAAGGGCCTATTGGCCCTTGACCAATTTTTGGAGAACCTTGGTCATGTTTGACCATTTTTGGTACTTCGACAGGTTGGTCAAAGGTGAAGCACAAGGCGAAGCGGAGATCGCGGTATTTTGTCCCCTTTTTAGGGATTTTTGGGTTTAGGGTTTATGTAACAGGTATGTGATGTCATCCCATGGGTTTACCCATGTTTAGGCCTATTTCATAATATATAAATAGATATCTAGGTGATGTAAGAAATACTAGACCTAGTAGAATCAGCTTAGTGTGGATATAGAGGCTTTGTGCATATTGTGTGTTAGGACTTGCAGAGATAAGTGCAAGTGATTGTAAGAAGCTTGTGTGTAGACTGTAAGAAGGCTTTGTGCTATGACCTATATGAGGGAAGGAGGATATAGAGAGGTGTGTGAAGATATCCTATCCTATGTGGACTTGGTTTGTAGCTATGTGCATGTAAGAAGATTGACAGAAGACAATAAAGAAGAATAAGAGTTGGTGGACGTAGCCCCACACTAGGGTGAACCACGTATATCTTGCATTGTGGTTGCTTTGTGCATTATGTTTGTTATGTCATTGATGTGATTTATGCTTATATGTTACATGCATCTGATATAGTAGCTTAGTGCTTAGTGATGTGAATGAATGCCATATATGATCTATTTCTATGTGCTAAGTGCTTGAATGTGTTAGATCTTGTTGAATTCTGTGTTGTTCTGTAATTATGGTTTCAACCTGTGATGTGAATAAGGGTTAAATACTAATGAATGTTAAATGATAAGCTCTTTGTAAGTGTTGTAATCACAAATCTGTGTCCCAGCTAGGTTGTAGACACTTGAGTCCTGCAACCACCACTTCCTCTACCTCGGGTGAGACTTCATCTTCTTCGCAGGTGTTGCCGAAAGGGCTGGTAGTTAGGGTTTTGCTGGTGTTTTGTTGAAGTGTTGAACCCTAGGTCTGCCCCTATGCCAATAGGATATAACTCTTGTGTGGGAGTCATATTGGGGTCGGCTGAAGCTTGTTGGGCAATAGAGTACACAAATTATGCCATGGACAAGGGTATGGACATGTCAGGATTCCTTGTCCCTTCCATCAAGGCTGATGGGGAAGGAAGAGTCCACGGATCATTAAAGTAATTCATACAGAACGATGAAACTTGAAATATTTTGGTCCTAGGCTGGTCGAGGACAACCAATATCATCTTGACATCACCAGAAAGAGGTGGGTAATCAAAAGTACCCATCAATGGTGGGCACAAAATAACCCCCACATTGACGACATTGGGTTGCGGGTTATCAATCATTGGGACCGTGGATGCCCCCGATGAAGGGTCAGGGTGAGAGAAGGACAATTGATCAATGGTTATGATTCGACCCTCATGTGGAAACAACAAGACCTGAAAAATTGTGGAAACCACTGCATTCATATCATATGCCCTCCTTCCTAACAACAGGTTGTAGTCGATAGGTGCATCGACTACTTCAACTTCGATGCACATGGTATTCCCTCCCAAATGCATGGGGAAATAAGGGATGATTCCATGTGGCATGAAAGAATGACCATTGAAAGCAGTAACCAGAGTAGGTGACAGAGACAAAACGGGTTGGCCAATGACCTTCCAACACACCAATGACATCACGCATGTTGATTCTCCCTCATCAACCATCGTGTGGAAAATATTTCGAGTAAAATATTTCATGGGGAAAGCCACTACTATTTGAAACACAACGTGGTATGGGAGATGAGGTTTCAATTTGGTCATATCAAGCATGATCATTCCCGGATTACAGGTCTTAGTAGATCCTAAGGTAGCTATTGGGGCCTTTCTTTGCGAAGGGAAGCTCTGGAGGACCTCCAAAGAAGACATCGCGCAAGGGGTTTGTGAAAATTCCTTGACCACAGAGTAATTCTGGGTAGCCCTTGTGTTTGGATTATGTGAAGCTTTCTTGAATGCCCCTTTCAATATGTGTTTCATTGTTTCTCCCATCGTCTTATCAATCTGGAGAGGAACACATGGGTTTATGGCTTCCTTACCCTTTTCAGCAGAGTCACGCATTATGTAATCGTGTGCCCTAGTTTCTATGTGAGCATCAACTTTCAACATATAAATGTTCACGACCGAGGGATTACTAGAAGACAGAGGGGGTCCCTTGTTAAGGTTTAAGCTATTAGTAGGTTTCTTTTGAATTTACTATATAACCATAACATAGATAGGATCACTGAGAAATACACAATTGCAAGAGACACATCATTTATCCTAGGAAACCCTCATGGGGGAGAAATCCCAACAAAAAGTTCTTTAATATAGATATCCAATGCAATGCCAAGAGAATAAACCAAAAAATACATCAAGTCCTCTCCCAAGTATGCACCTCTCTCTCTCTCTTCCTTCTTCTCCAACTGCAACTCCAAACTTGCGCTCTGATGAACAAGTGAGTGTGTGAACAAATAAGGCGCTAGCCTCTCTTATTTATACAATCTGGCAAGCGTTGAATTGAGGTGTCTTTTCACTGGCAGGGCCAACTTCTCATTCTGGGTGGTTATAACAACTTTAATATATTCTGGGGCTTACTTATCATTTATCCTATTACAATTATGGTTTGACCAATCCACAAAAGGGGATTTTCTCATTTACAATACCTGACATGATCAATCCACAAAAGGGGATTGATCTAATGAATAATAAATCAATAATAAATAGAATACTCTTTGCAGTTACAATATTTCAACACTCCCCCTTAACAACAAGGGTATTCTACAACAACATCAGGCAAGAGAGAGGGAAGCATCATCAACAACATCTTGGAACACTGACTAGCATATCTATAAATCATCGGAAGTTTTTCTCATCATCAATATCATCATTCTTAGTAGGGAGATGGAATGGCGTCATCATCCTCATTAGCATGAGGCTAAGGTAACATCATCATCATCTTTAGTGTGAGGATAAAGTAACATCATCATCTTTGGCATGAAATATTAAATAACATCATCATCATCATAATCATCTTTAGCAAGGAGTTGAAGTGGCATCATCATTATCATCTTTTGCAAGAAGATGAAGTGGCATCATCATCATCATCTTCAGCAAGAAGATGAAGTGGCATCATCATCATCATCATCTTCAGCAAGAAGATGAAGTGGCATCATCATCATCATCTTCTTCTTCATCAAGAAGATGAAGTGGCATCATCATCATCATCTTCTTCTTCATCAAGAAGATGAAGTGGCATCATCATCATCAACTTCAGCAATAAGATGAAGTGGCATCATCATCATCAACTTCAGGAAGAAGTTGAAGTGGCATCATCATCATCAACTTCAGCAAGAAGCTAAAGTGGCATCATCATCATCAACTGCATCAACATGGATTAGTATAACACTAATACATCATCATCATCAATAACAACACAAGGTTGATACAACATCAGAAACATCAATATCATAACACAAAGGCTCGAGCATCATCAACATCAGCACTAGGCTGAGAGTCTTCAACACGAGGCTAGCATCACAGCACGAAGTTGGCTACACAATATCATCAGTATGAATTTGGCATCACAGCATGAGGCTGACACATCAAAGCATGAGGTTGGTACATCACAACACAAGTTTGGCACATCATTACAGCATGAGGGTGGCACATCATCACAGCAGGAGGGTGGCACATCATCACAGCATGAGGTTGGCACATCATCACAGCACGAGGTTGGCACATCATCAAAACAATTAAGCTAGCATCACAACACTATGTTGGTACATCATCACAACAATTAAGCTGGCACATCATCATTTTTTGGTACTCTGGCAGTCCCTAAGGAGTTTCCCAGGAATCATAATATTCCCTAGGATATAACATCCTAACGGAGCTACCACATCGTACTCTGACAAAACTTCCTTGTTGGACCTTCGGGATCTACCCAAGAATCATAAGATTCCTTATGATTATAAGAATCCTAACGGAGATACCATTACTGATCAGGATACCATAGTATCATTAGCACTAGTCCCCCTTTCAAGGGAGGTCCTTTCGGACTATACCAATCTTGTCTCTAAAGTGCTCAACTTTACATTAGATAGAGGCTTGGTCAACACATCAGTAACCTGTTCATCCGTGCTAACATACTAGAGCTTTATGGCTCCTCTCTACACCATATCATGGATATAATGCTATCAGATCTCTATGTTCTTCGACTCATTATGGAACACATCATCTCCATACAACTCTATTTACAACATAGGATCATAGTGGATTCCATATCCAAATCAAATAAATCTGTCAACAACATCTGAAGCCATAAGTATTCACAACTGGCGGAACATGCAACAATGTATTCTGCTTCTGTTGTGCTCGGATCAATGTTGAATTGCTCCCTACTCTTCCATGAAATCATGGC
This sequence comes from Picea sitchensis, assembly GCA_010110895.2. Classification (NCBI taxonomy): domain Eukaryota; kingdom Viridiplantae; phylum Streptophyta; class Pinopsida; order Pinales; family Pinaceae; genus Picea; species Picea sitchensis. Next base: position 309,031 of record SNQJ01S0000903.1, on the reverse strand, counting down.
TGACCTCAAACTGAAACAACATGCTGAAGTGATATTTCTATCAGAAACACGTCCATCTCAATCTGAATAGATGTAACCACTCAGTCTGAAGTCATGATCTAAAGTATAATAGAGACCAAAATCCAAAGTATCGTTAAGGTATCTCATCATATGTTTTTCAACAACAATGTGAAGACATATGGGTTCTACTAGATACTGACTCAAGGAAAAACATATGTCTAGCCTAGTATTCATCAGATACATCACTAAACCAATAATCTATTTGTACAGAGTAGCATCAACTAATTATGATGAGGTATATACCAAGATCTTCAACTTCATTCCCATGGTTGTGTACATGGATTTGCATTTCAACATGTCAACCCTTTTCAATTTTAACTGTATACTTCCTTTGGTTTAAGGAAGATCTTCTATGTTCTCTGCCAAACTTCAATACCTAAGAGATAATGCATTTAGTTCTTCCATCAAACTCTGTGGTGAACTTCTTCTACAATATGTGATGATATTTTCTACATCTTGTCAAGAATACATCATCTACATGTATTAGTAGCATCACTAGCTCATCATTCATAACCTTGACATAAAGGTTAGAATCAACTTTTACTCTTTTTGAAGTCCAAGCTCATCAGGAAACTGTCAATCAAGCTCTTGGAGCTTGCTTCAATACGTACAGAGCTTCCTTCAACCTGCAGACCTAAGGATTTCTATATTCAATCTTCAAACCAAATTTTCACATTACATTGTACCAATATGGTACACTTGCTCAGCTGCAACTCAATCTGCACAAAAATTTGCTAGCTCTATGTGCTTTCTACAAGGCACTATCTGTCTCACTGTCTGGGAGTATGTCCTCTACTCTCTCTGCAACTGTTCCTTCTAGAATCCGCGACTCTGCACCTATAGTTGCTCTAAGGCTAAGAATGACATCTTCATTCTCACTATGGCTGCTAAAATCTGAGAGTAAATCCTCTTATTCTATCACGACAACAGTTTCATCTGAAACTGAGAGTGGCTCAATAAATGATATTGAATATAGCTCTTCTTCTTTCATGGAGGTAACGCTATCTTTTATCATAGTTATGTTTCCATGACCCAACTAATGTACTGCACCAATGACCACTCAATTTTAAATATGGGGATTTCTCCCCTTGCATCTCATACTATATATGAATCATGGTTGTTCTAGTTGTCTTCATAAATACCGAAAATATTTCTTCAATAAATGGAGTAAGTGTCTCGTCATAGTCTTCTCCCTCTTGTTGGGAGAATCCTCTTAGACACACATCAAGATTTGTACATTTGCAACATGCTTGATCTGTATATATCAATCTTGGAAGTCAATACTGTCTTCTCTTCTAGTCTCACATAAGAATCCATATCCTAGTATTTCTTGACTGGATTTCTTCTATGTTACTGAAACAAGGGAATCTTCCCAGGACATTTCATATCTCCTAGAAGTTTCTGAAGCTATGATATAATCTTCTCATGAAATATGTCTCCCAGTCCTTGGAGATGTCTCTTCATCTGATCCTTTATGAGATCAGGCTTACTCTTTATTTCTTCTGAGTCTACAAGGACATCATCATCTCTTACAGGGTATACTTGGTGTTGAATACCAAGTCTAAATATGCAAGACAGAGTCAAGATTCAAGTGAGCCCTTCTTCCCGTCAAGGTGGCTTCATTAACCTTTCAACAATTTTGTTGTGAGTTCTTGTTCTAATGTTTGGTCATCTTTGGATCCTTCTGCTCCTTTCAATCAATATTCATATGAGATACTTTGAATCTCAAAAGATAGCTTCTCCTTCATCTTCTTTAGTACATGAGTCTATATGGTCATGTACATAGTCTACTTCATATCTCATATACTATGTTGCCTTCTTGCAACCTTCAATATAGCTTCCTCAGGGTTATCACCTGTGACCTGAAACAAGGTCAACAAAACAACAAGCAAGAGTAATACTCTTTTGATAATAGTATATAAAACAATAGCACGAATAATCATCACAGTATCTCCTTTAGAGCTATCAGTTGTGGTCTGTTTGAAGTAAATATCGAAAGTAAGAAATACAATACGGAATGAGGTCAAAACTCTTATAGTGTTGTGATCAAACATTCCTCCATGGCAACCTGGAACTAACACAAGAGGTTTCTCCTAAAGGAGATGTTAGTTGTATCAGTCCAATGATTACATTAATCATTTATCTCAATATGCTCACATGCTACAAAGTATAATACTTTTCAAGGAATGATATCTCAACTATAGTGTTTACTTATAAAGGGGTAGTCATCAACTTGTCAAGTGCAACTTTGAATCGTATCAACTTAATTAATCAAACCTGGAACCTGGAGCCTTGTCCTCAATAATGAGTGTGTTTCTTTTCTTCCAAGTCTCCTTCACTCAAGATGACGAATGCTTTCTTCAACATGTCTTATGTACTAAGATAATATGATATCTTGACAGAAGGTTGGTTTAGAGGGTAAAATCCATGATATAAACTTTAATCCATCTAATACCTTGACTTTAATTTTGACCAAAGGTTAGTATGATGGTCATAGCTTCAACATGCAACACTGATCAAAATAATGTCATAACAAATAGATGCATATCAAAATAATCAAACCTGAGTTGAATTATTCCTCTGAATGTGTTGGATATTGAGATCCTTCTAGATCTATGGCAAGATATCCCTTCTCCTGCAAATACCCTTTAAAGCTTAACCATTTAAACATGTGTGAGTACATAGCTCTGATGGAATTTGCAGGTAGTGGCACCATTTGGTAGCAGCGGTAATGATCACTGACTCTTAACAACTTCAAGGGTGAATGCAATTGGTACTGCAGCTGATACTTCAACTAATTATACAACTACAATTGATACTGCAACTGATTCTGAGACTGCAACTGCAACTTAGGGTTTTATGAGGAAACCCTAATTTTTCAAACTTCAAAATTTAAAATTATAATTTAGCGGATAGATGCGTTGAGATGAGGCAAGTAGGTTGGTGCATTCATATTTTTGAAAATCCAAATTTTACCCCCTCAAACTTGATCAACGGATTTCTGGACTGGTGCTTCTAGTTTTCTGGTACTTCTAATACTTCTGGTACTCTGGTACTTCTGGTTTTCTGGTACTTATGGTACTTTGTGAAAACTAGGGTTTCACTTTTCAGGAGATCTACCCACTGAAAAGGTGCACTGAAGGTGCCAAAGAATTCCTTGGGTTAGGACACACTTTTCTAGATGGTTTTGAGGCTGAAAAACTTCTTCAATAAAAGCCCTAATTTTTATGTACATCAACAATGATGTTTTTCTTCTTGTTGTGAAAGATGTTCTCTTCACCTTAGCTCTGATACAATGTTAAGGTTCAAGTTATTAGGTTTCTTTTCAATTCACTATATAACCATAGCATAGATAGGATCACTGAGAAATACACAATCACAAGAGACACATCATTTATCCTGGGAAACCCTCATGGGGGAGAAAACCCAACAAAAACTTCCTTAATATAGATAGCCAATGCAATGCCAAGAGAATAAACCAAACAATACAGAAATTCCTCTCCCAAGTATGCACCTCTCTCTCTCTCTCTTCCTTCTTCTCCAACTGCAGCTACAAACTTGTGCTCTGATGAACAAGTGAGTGCGTGAAAAAATGAGGCGCTAGCCTCTCTTATTTATACAATCTGGCAGGCGTTGAACTGAGGTGTCTTTTCACTGGCAGGGCCGACTTCTCATTCTGGGTGGTTATAACCACTTTAATATATTCTGGGGCCGACTTCACATTTAGCCTATTACAATTAGGGTTTGACCAATCCGCAAAAGGGGATTTGTTCATTTACAATACATGACATGATCAATCCACAAAAGGGGATTGATATAATGAATAATACATCAATAATGAATAGAATACTCTTTGCAGTTACAATATTTCAACATCCTTAATTTCCCCCATCCATGCTCGTAGAGGCTTGAGTCAACTTTTTCCCATGTGGAAATGGGTTTGTTAACACAGGAGGTTGTTGTTGTGCCAATAAATTTTGGGCCTCTGCAAGCTGAGGGCACAGGTGAGTCGGGTGGTATTTTGTGCAAAGGTTACATAGATACTTCGAATTCCTTTTCTCTATGTTTCCCCTGCCAACATTGTTGGTGGGTTTCTTATCCTGCTTACCCTTCTTTTTTCGTTGTTTTTTCTTTCTGTAAGGCTACTGGTTGGCCTTCAGGTTTGTCGACTGCACACTGTGTACATCCAATGTTTGAGTAGGGGGAGCAGCCAAACTATAGGGTTGGTTGGCCGTTGTCTACTGTATCGACAATTGTTTCAATTGATTCGACAGTTGATCAGTGGGATTTTCTTGTGTTGAACCAACGATAACATCATCATGTGGTCCAGACTTGTGTTTGGCTTTGTCAAGGATAGACCATGGTGCTTCTAGAAAAATATCGTAAAGTAAACCAGACTAAGAGTATATCAGTTCAAGCTGTTGAGCTCTCATTATTGCCTTTTCCTCGGAAAATACTCCCGACGTTGTAATGTCCTTGGATAACTGGGGTACTAAAGAATTAAGGAACCACTCCAGCAGGAAAGATGAGGGGACTGGTACTTTTATCAAACTCTTCCGACATCACCATTCTTAGATGTAATCTGAGATATGATCAGCCTTCTTCTACTCAAAGTTGGCTCACAATAGGGAGGTGGCATCATATCTCACAGGTAGTTGGAAATGGTTGAGAAAACCCATTGCCAATTCACTAAAGCAATAGTATCTTGTGCGGTCAAGCTCGATGTACCATTTTGTGACACTCCTGATAAGAGTATGTTGAAATAAACACAACTGAATTGAGTCATCGCATAGAGTTTGACGAGCACCATAGCTGAAACATGGTCACAAGATCGCCTGGATATTTGTTAGACTTACCTTCAAACTTCAGAATGTCTGAGGGAAACTTCGTCGACATGGGCAGCCAACACGGATCATGACAGATTGGGTCGTTTAACAACCTTGACAAGTCTGAAAATGTCACGTCGCTAGAAACAATAGTTTGGGATGTTGACTATGTACAGGAGGAAAGGATCCTGAAATTTGCCTGGCACCAGTTTGCCAGGAAAATTTAGACTACTGATCAAGTTTCTAGTACATACCATGGCCTTGGCCAATGTACATATACTGCGTTTGTTGGAAAATCATCAGCTAATTCCTGTAAGTGGACATTGAGGGCTGGGTAGGGATTGCTCCCTATGTCATGTTCCAAAGATTATGGAAAGGGTTTCCCCCTGTCGATCTGATGGGCATATGTAATGAGCCTTGTCCGAGGTTCCATTGACCATGGAAGGGGTTTCCCTGGTCAACATCCCTGATGAGGGAACTACTCCCTGCCATGGATTCCAGAGTCCTTGTGAGGAGAAGACTCCTATGTTTCCCCCCTATGTAGGAATAGTACCCTACACAAGATTTTGTGGTCCAAAACTAGGGTTTCCCTCAGCCGAGACGACATCTAATGAGAAAGCGTTGTTTCCAAACATGTCGAACAAAGAGAATGAAATAAAACCCACCGGCGTGGTGTAGGAAAAAGGTCCTAGACTACCTTCTCTGAACATGTTGTAGTTCATGTTCGGACCAACGGGTTACTGGGGAGTACCGCCGAGTGAGGGGGACAAAGGAGGTATATGACCTTCGCCATAAGGGAAAGTGTTATAGGGGGTTGATCTTCCCCCATGGACCCTTGGAGAGGAGCATTTGAGCTCCCTGCCCCCAAACCCATGATCTGTAGGGTGGAGTAGGTGAGGAAATATTTTGTATCAAATTTGGGCATCCCATATGAAAACAAAGGACCTGTCGCACTCTGTGTGAACGGTGCAATGATCACCTCCATAAACGGAATCAAACCGCTACCCGAAGTAGAGGTGGTTGAGACCATAGTGGTCCAGATTGGAGAAGGTGGGTTAGGAGGCAGAACACCCCCACTAGTGGCAGTCGTAAAGGGAGTGTGAGCCTGTGAGGAATCCCTGACGAAGTAGCAACATTTTCTTCCATCGGTTCTTGCAGGACTATCTGACACTCATGATGTGTTACCCTTGGGGGGGCAAGCTGTATCAAAAGTGGCGCTGACAAGTCAGGGATCAGAGGGTTATATGGACCGAGATATTCCACTCCAAGGTCAGAAATGGTTGGTTCTTCCAGATACGAGTGTTGTCCTCTCAGAGTTGGCTCAGGCATAGTTTCCTGCATCCTGATCGCCTCAAATGACCCTTGCTGGTCAAGTCTTCGCTGTAACAGTGGCAGTGGTGGCTCCAAATTAACAGGCGACCGGCCTTGAAGCCTTCGCGACCGACGAAGTTATTGATCTTCCACAGTGTAAGAATATCAACGACACAATAAGGATTTTTCTAACATTAAAGACCAATCACACACTATAAAAGTTCCTATGAGACAAAGCAAGCAAACCACTAACTAGTTGGAAGAATAGTTGCGCCAACCAACACTAGAGAAACTTACTGGTGCAAGTGCAACTCGAACATGGAAGCACCATTTGGGTATTATCTGCAAAGTGTGGCCCGAGGTCTTCCCTAGATACCATGGTATACTCCCGCAGTCACCTGTGTAAGTCCCTAAAATAAAGGCAACTAGGTTGCTAGCTCGCGAACAGTCACCAGGTGGGTACAATCAACAGTCGAGTGGAACACAATGAGTAGGGTATCAAGCCTGAAACCTACTGAGGGTATCAGAAGCAAGTGGTCTAGAATACAACGGAGGACCTCGAACGGATTTGAGATCCACGAAGCTCCGTGGAAAATGCAACGGACAGAATCCCATGACAAGTCCTCTATATGCGTTCCCCACTATGCTTGGTCCGGCTTTGGAGGGGTTATCTCCGCTACCTTTCCTCACACAACCTCATGTTTATCCCCTGTGTTAGAAGGGGGTCCTGGATAACTTTCATGTTTACTATAATTTTTACACTCTCTAGCACCGACTCCAATGTTTGTCTATAAGCCTTGAAGAGTTTCCTCTCCAACCTAATTCAAGGCTCTAGCCTAGACTAGTTGATTGACCCTACAAACATAAATTCTAGTTGATTTTAACATAGCGTTAATTTTAAATGGCTTGTTTTAAGTCAAGGAAACATAAATGAAACTAGTGGTGTGTTTTGAGAGACGAAGAAGGAGAAGCAAACGAAACTGAAAGCAAAATTACTTATATTTGACAAATAAAAATTTGCAACTAACTCTTTAACCAACTTTTCATAACTACTATTTCTAAGATCTTTTAAAACGAAATTTGTCTTGACTACGAGCTACTTAATTTTCTAAGTAATCAGTAAACTTAAGAAAATAACTCTTTCTCCTAAAAAGAAAAATAACTAACCCAACTACTTACCAAACTAAGAAATGAAAACTTTTTCTATTCTTTTTTTTATGCTTCAAATAAGAAACTTGAAATAAATTCTTTTTCTCTTTCTTTAAAGCAAGTGAAAGGGGAAAAAGTGAAAAGCAACTAGGCAATACTAAGAACTGACCTTTGGCCCACTGTAGATCATAGGGAGTCCCTAAAGACACCTAACATGCTGATCAAAAAGACTCGAAGACTTGCTCAAAACCCTTCCGAACTAAACACAAAAAATCTTTAAAAATTTAACCAAACTAACATCAAACCCAGGCTTCGACTGTAAAAAAAGAGAAAATGTACTTAATCAAGAAACCTTGAGAAGTCAGACTTCAATTAGGGAAGAGGTTGACTTCCCCTTTTTAAGGAAAAAATTTCTTGACACATGCACACTACTGGTGCTTAAGCAGCCTGTGTATGTATGTGGGCTATCTAATAGTAGGGTGTGTATGTATGCATGCAGACCCACTACAGGCCGCGTACACCTCCGTAAATCCTCAAAAAAGGAGACAAACAGGTAGACTAATAGGGCAGGGAGAACTAGTATAGAACCAACAAGTGACCAGAATCCATTAAAGACTCAGTAGACTCAGAAAGAAACTCAAAAGGTAAAAACCAATCAAACACCTATAAAATCCCCTAAAACCCTAGAGGTTTCCCTAGTATGGTCACCAGTTCTGCTATAGTGGGAAAACCCCCTATGGATTACACTAGGGTTCAACATGTAGGCAGATATAACCATCTAAAAGTATCCTAATTTTATAACTACCCCAAATATACCCCACATTCATACATGAAACACAAAGTGAAAAGATCATGTAACTTTACCTTTTTACTCTGTGTCCATTGTCGATCCTCTCATGTTCGATATCTCCACTGAATACAAGCCTCCTCCCAAGGCTGGAATGCATTCAAAAATAGATAAACAGGAAACTACAAACATGCATCTCATATATAAATCATTGTTTATATTTTAGTATAAGACATAAATCAAATACAAATATTTGACACGTCATATTTCGGGATAGAAAAAGTATTCCTTTTATTGATATCACAATGTTTACTTACAACAAAGGTCAACGACTACTCCACGAACTTAGTCCGGGCTCCTCTTCACCAAGCTCCAACTTCGCTTCCACATATCTTTCTCCTCTCACACTTCTTCTACAGAAATGGCATAGGCTTATGATGGAGGAAAAAGGAAAGAATGGGAAATTCTGATGCAAATCTCACAAGGTGCAATCATGAAAGCCTCAAGAAATACAGTTACTAATCATGTAGTAACTGTATTTAACAGAAATACAGAAATACCTAGCCTCAAGAAATACAGTTACTAATGGCATAGGTATAACAGAAATACAGTTACTAATCATGAAAGCCTCAAGAAAGGGATGAATATGAGAAGATTTTTGTTGAAATTTGTTGGAGGGACTCTAAAAGTCCCCACAAAGCACAATTGATGAGGCAATCTCAAAGAGGGTGTTGAAAGTCATAACATGTATAGAAGTTCTCATTCCTATAAGCCATAAGGTATGAAGGGATTGGGTAAGAATACCTTCTGAAATATTTTATTATTTCAATGATATATATAATTGAAGTTGAGATGTTGTTGGATGCCATTAATACCCAAGTAGGGTATGATTCAGGAAAAGAACTAAGGAATAGAGAGAGGAAGTATATGCCAAACAAGGATGAGTTATAATCCTTGCAAGAAAATGAAGGAGTAAAGAGTACCATGGGTACAATAACCAATCTAGGGAGATTGGGAATAAATATGCTCATAGTTAGCACATTGCATGGAATGCATTGAGGAAATGTATGTTTGCATAAGAGGGTAGGCAATGGATTTCCATTGAGGAAGGAGGACCTTATGTTAGCACTGAGAGTCACCCTCATATTGCGAGAGGATAATCCCAGTACCCATCAGAATGTTTGGTGGATGTTTGATTTATGTGAGTGGAGGTAAAATGGGGAAAAATCAATACAAGAATGATTCAACACAGAACTGGACAAGAAATGCACAGGGAAGTGAGGGCCTCATTAAATTCAGTCAGTGAATTGAGTTTAAAGGTGAGAAGATGGAAGACTTAGTGAGAGAGGTGAAACAAATTGTTATGGGCATCAGATTTCAAGCAGCTTGGTGAAGAAAATATTAGGCTCAATACTCCTCTTGAACTCAAGATTCAGACACTGAAATATGTTCAAAAAACATTGTCACAGTAGCATAATGATCAAACCTACATCTCAATGCGACTACAACAACTTGACTGGATCCTCCATGCCCGAGCCATTCAGCATAAGAGGGAATAAGACAACAAAGAATCTGACTAAAACTGGTCACGACACTACTGTAATCAAACCTACATTACAACAACATCACAACCCTCAACTGTATCCTCCATGCAGGAGTGTTTTAGCACAATTTTACAGAGAGATGGGGGAAAATGTATTCTATTAATGAGAAAGTCTCAAATTTGTTACAAAACCAGAGAACAATTTCTGGCATCAAAAAATTACCAAATCGAGAGCCCTGCCCAACCAATTGACCTCCTTAACAAAATATCAAGAATAACTATTTATACTCAGAACAATTCACCAGTACTAGGAGTGTGACTTGGCCACTATAATCAGATATTTGCATCGATGACTTATTATGTCAGAATGAATGTGCATCCCTCTGTTAGAAATGAGCTCATATTGGCATGGGTTGGCAGTAAAATCTTCTCACAGGTGTACCACGGGATGACAGTTCCAGATCCCCCACGCCTTCCATTTATGGGGTGAGTCAAGGTTTCAACCATCAGTTCTCCTTCATTAACTGATTATTTCATTGGGAATGGGACGAGGCTTAAAGCCCTAAGAAAATGACCCAAGAACTGCTACGCGCCGTTGGTGGCTCTTTGAGTTCACCCGACGCCTTGAAAACATGATGGTCTCACTCTATAACAAACATGGGAACCCTCGACCTTTGGTGCAGGTCTCCTGAAATCAGCACACTTTCCTTTGTGCTCCCAAAGATTCTGGTACCAGCTTCTTCTACATGCGACCCCAGGCCATGACCTAGCGCTTATCTCTAACGAAACTTTAGGATTTCTCTTTTCATGGATTTTCACTTTACTCGAGTATAGATTTCCCCATGCCCGATTGATGAAAATTCCTTACTCAGATCAACGATCGGAGTGATTTTTCCTTTGACGACCATGATTTCCTCCTCAAAGTTCTATCTTGACCAAATCTATGTGTTGGGTGCCAACATTTCCTCCTGGAACCTCTTTCCACATGACCATGGGCTATGACCAGGCGTCTATCCTCAAAGGCACTTTGGGATTTCACTTTTTGGGGATTTTCAACCTCGCTTCCTGCAAAACCTATGATTAGAGAAACTGTGAATCTGTTAATTTGTCACCACGTGTCCTTCTAGATCGGATGGTCCAGCTTCACTTCTCACTTCACACTTCGCAAAGTTTTCCTTTTCCTCATTTCAAAACTCTTGAAAGTCATTCCTGAGAACCCTCAGATTGGCTACCATGTCCCACCTTCCAACCAATGGATGGTATCTTTTCATGGATCCTTGTCTTTGGGAATCTTTGACACACCCCACTTCACAAATCCTCCTCGACTGACGATAAATGACTTAGATCATATCCTTGTTCCACTTCGGAACTTCGGGACCTCGGAGAGTTCATGACTTCATCCCTATGGGACTTTCACACACTTCTCACATTGAAACTCCCAAAGATTATTTCTTGAACACTTGAATCAGCTGCCACCTATCCCCCTCAATATCACTAACTCACGCTCGCTCCGGGCCTCAGGACTTTGGACCTTTTTCTCTGGTGCTATACTTTGTGCGATTTTGACATTCTGAAATCCCATGAGCCACTGATATGAACTGCTCCTGAAATATCCGTCGCTGAAAGATTAAAACTGCCTGTTGTTTTTAAGCCCAAAATGGGATTCTTTGAATGTTTCACTTTGTGTCCATGGATGCGGCCTGCGTGAACAAGGATCTGGACAATTGTTGTGGGCTAGGGAAAACAGGGAAACCAATGACTACAACAAAAGTAGATGAGTGTTCACCCTTGGGGAAAAAAGAGGGGATTGGGGCTGAGAATCCTTCTGGATAAGATGTTTAAGGGAAACCAGGGCACTTAAACACAACAAGGGAGAAAAAAAATGATGTTACCAGTTGAAGGGGAAAAAAAAAATTGAGACTTCACATGCGATAGGGAAAGAGAGATGGGGCAGAAATTCTAGGCTTAGGTAGTAACAATGAACACATACGACTCTAGACAACATCATGTGATAATACCTTCCACTACTCCACTTGAATTGTGTAGTTGATAAATAAAGGAAAATTTGGGTGGCCATGAGTGTTGGCACCTTGGTTACTAATGAAGAACGAATGATGGGGTGCATTCAAGAGAAACTTTTAGTTTTGTATGTGTTGATTTGGGATCATGATCAGCCTATATAAAAGAGCATAGTCTTGTTGTAAGAGTGAAGGAGAATGACTAAACCTCATGTTGAAGAGGTTAGTTGAGCTCCAACACACCATGATAAAGTGCTTATCATAAGTGTGGAAAACCTGAACCCAAAATAAAGGGTACATTGGGTATGAATGTGGCCATGAATATTGGCACATTGATTAAAGTCATTTGATATCTGAATTGCATTTAGAAAAATTTGGTATGCTGAAAGGATTCATATGTAAAGAATGATATTTTCCATTTTTCTTTGTACCCTTGAATAGGTGAAAATGACTTGGATTGTTAGTATGCATAGTTTTGAAAATATATGTTCATGAAAACTAACAATTTGTTTGGTGAGGAATGTTGAAATTGCAGGAAGAAACAGATCTTAGATATGGCAGTTGTTATCACTGAAATTTCGTCCGCACAGGGCGACAAGAACTCTGCATCGTCAAAATAGGACTGGAGTCATTCATGGCACAAGATTAATTCCTCAGCATTGCAAAAGGATAAAAAAAACTATACAAATGACCAAAAATTTGAAAGGCGCTTTACATCATCTGGGTGCGCGCGCGTACGCACGTAAAAACAACATACAAAGAGAACATATGTGCACAAGGCGCGGATGTTGGGCGAAAAACCCGCGCGCCTGCTAAACGACGCATTTATTGAAATTGGTCGGCCTCCCAACCACTAATGGATCAGCTCCCAAGTTGATTTGACACCAAATCCGAGCTCAATCCTCATGGTGGGATGGTCAAAGACCTAATTGTGCCCTAAAGAGCCCCTTTTCACATTCTAAAGAGGTTACATAATGATCCAATGCTTGGCTATAAAAAGCCATGAATGACCACCATTTTCTCAAGGAATTCTTCATATTGTTATGCTGCTGAGATTGCTAAGGACCCATTCTTTGGCAATAAACATTACAAGCTGCATTTCATAGAGCTATTCACCCCTCTCTTGAGTGAATAAGCTTGGAGTTCTTTCACCCACATTTTAATGTTTTCATTGTAAAGGAGAGCAAGCTTTGAGGGCCTCAAGAGCCTTCCATTGGAGAAAGAAGGGACCCAAGTCCCCTTTCTTCTTTGTGCCTTTGGATTTCATCAACAGATCAGCTTATACATTGGTGATATTGGTCCATTTGTATTTATTTTTCATTATTTCATATGCTCTTAGTTTTAATTAGTTTTAGTTTAATTCTTGTTAATAGCTTTGTTGTTTTTCTTTCTAACCTTTCCTTTCACAGCTGTCATGCCTAGCAGAGCCCAACTGGGCATGTAAGCACTCTTAATTTTCTCACCAAGTGACGAATTGGGTGCAAACAGATTGGCGACCGTACTGGGGATAAGGTATCAATTCTTCCCTCATTTGGGTTCAATTTGCTTTCCTTTTGATTTCATTAACTTGCAGGTTCACAAACCGGCCTCTGCCGACCTGCTTACCAGTCAATTCACCAGAAATTGGAGAAAAATTCATCTGGATTTTTCTTCTCGGACTTTTGACACAAGCGCGCGGGTATTCCACCCCACAGGTGCGCGTCGGGCGTGCATGCGCTTTGTTTTTCAGTTCTGTCAGTGCGCGGGCGTCATACGCGCCTCTGTCCACATAGGAGGCCGCGCATTTGAACTAAAATTTGCATTGTAAGCTCTTGGATGTGGGGAAAAACCATTTTCCTTGTCAAGAATGATGATATGCATGCTCTAAATACTGCACCACTTAGACCCCTCAACTTATAAAGGGGATAATCAAACAAACATAGGCACTTAGGTGGATAAAAATAATTTTCCCTTATTTTCTTTTTGCCACATGGATGGCTTGCTTTGGTTTATAAATCTAAGTTGGACATCAATTCTAATCACATCTAAACTCACATTTGGGACCAGAAATTGAAGTAACAATCTTGAGTATGCTCTTCTCTCGCGCCATTAAGCGATCTTGAGAACGAGAAAAGGATTGCGAAAACGGTTTCATCTCCCTTAAATTTCAAAACTTTTAGGAGAGGACAAAGGCTCTTTTGAGACCCCTCTTAGTTTCATTTTTCAAACATATCCTAAATTTGTAACGGGCCCATACATGCCCACATGTCACAAAAGTAGGATAGTTGTTGCAATTTTACTTTCTTAGATCAAAAAACTAGGAGAGTTTAAAAGTTTGTAATGGGCCCACACATGCCCACATGTTCAATCTAGGCTAGTTTCATGCTTTTCTAGATTAACTCACACATAGGGAGCTAAAGGATAGTAACGGACCACAATGTCCACATGCTAGTTTCCTAAGGCTTTTAAAATTCCGCAAGGTTGTACCATTGACATCTAGCTTATTTAGGTAATCAAACTCTTGTAAAGGACCAAGCGATGTCCACATGTTGCAAGGTGACATCTAAATAACTAAAATTTGGTACACCTTCACTCACACACAAAAGTCACTTTTGCACTCACATAGCCTCATCTCGAAACGTGGTGGTCTAAGTAGGTTTCCTTCAAAGGGATTCTGAAAACACCCCATCTTTTCTTGATTAGACTATCCACTCCCACTTTTAATCAAACGAGGTTGGTTTTCACCCCCAGCCTCGCAAAACAATTTCATCTAAAATCTTTCTAAACAACTCACTAAGTTGTCCTCCACAGGAGGTGCCAAAAGAAAATTTTAGTCTAGGTAGGATTTCGGGGGTAGGCATCCAAATAACCCCCCGCTATCTGGTTCTCACAATTTCAAACATAGAAGTTGACAAATAGGGAACTTTCAAATCCTCCAATTCCAACGTTCCAATCACCATAAGGCAGGGAGATACCCATGAAGGGTCGAAGGTCGAGGTCCAGTTGTTCTGTGCATCCCCCCTTGAGGCACCCACCTCTTGGACGGGATCCAGCCCGTGACCCATTTCTTAGGCCGAAAATCTAAATGTCGCGCTTGGACCGAGGTACCTAGTGACCAATTTTAGGACATCTACCCAGGTGGTGGTTGTGGGCTACAATCGCACCTTGATTGGATTTTGTGTGGCTATTGGGAGGTATCGCCAGCTCTTTCGGGATATTGCACCCTCTACCCCTCATTATAACCAGTTATTTCATTCTTCACTAGTGTCTCTTCCGGTGACTTCAGACCCCATTGTTGAGAGCTATTGGAAGATCCAGTGCTATTTGAGAGGAAGGACGTTACGTCTTCTAGGACACGAGTATTTGCTTTATTTTTTTGATTCCCCCATGCAGACAAAACCCTCTTAGCCACATATATGTTTCTTTCTCATTTATGTATGATGCACATCTTATTACAGCTTGACTTTGATCTATATATTGTGTAAAACAGTCACATCAAAGGCTCTTGTTTCTATATTTTATCTCACCATTTGTTGCACACATTTTCACACAATTAGTCTGCCATCATAGGGGAACCATAGAACCCCCGTCGTTCAAGACGCTTGCTCAACCTTCCTCCTATTTTAGGGGGAGTATCTGGTCGTACTCGTTCATCGGTACCTCCTTCACACACTCCTGTGAGTGCTACCATCTTAGGATCATATTTTCTTGGTTCTACCTTACTTGGGTCCAATTCCCAAGGACACACAGTCACTCGCTCTCCCTTGCACGGAAGCGGAGGACCCACTTCCTCTCAAGGAGGAAGCACCAACCCACCTAGTCCCCATCAAGGGTCAGGTTTACAACACACCATGGCTGGAACTAACATTCCTACCCCACTACAGATGCCATATTTGGCCTCTCTCAACATTCTGGATCTCACCAAGCTCACTAATGATCCTATATTGCATGATGCCACATGGCCTGCAATGCCAACCAAACTTCCTTCAGACATACCAAAGTTTGAAGGAAAGGCAGGGGATGACCCCGCCAATCATGTCATGACCTTTCATCTATGGTGCTCTTCCAATAGCATCATGGAAGACTCTATCAGACTGGGTCTTTTTCAATGCACACTTACTGGCCCATCAGCCAAATGGTATGTCAAAGAAAAATCTGGGTCCCACACGACCTTTGAATCCTTGGCCAAAGCCTTCTTAACTTTCTTCCAATTACCCATCCACCATGACAATGGTCTAGAACTACTGTCTAATTTCAAACAGTCCTCAGCCACCCACATTGCTGACCACATTCATGAGTGGCGTAGGCGACGTAGTTTGTGTAAAGCAAAAACCACCAAACAGCAATGTCTTGACTGGTTTCTTAGATCACTTGTCGCTCTCCTCGGGAAGGATGTCACTTCTACCTTCCCTCAATCCGAAGAAGAAGTCATCAGTAAATCCCAGCAATATGACCTCATTTACGCACAGTCAGGATACTTATACACAGTACTTCCTGATCTTCCCAGACCTGTGCCATTTGGTCAAGACAAACCTGGGATGTCACACTCAGCAGACGGGCTAATAGGTGCCACCACGCACCATAGTCCACAACCTCAACCACCACTGATGTATGGGACACCTCAATACCCACCCGCATA